>PDHP01000209.1:0-60493 GCA_003339455.1 Ophiocordyceps camponoti-leonardi (nom. inval.) | reverse complement strand
CTTTATCCTGCGAGATTATATTACTTAAGTCTTAGGTATATATCGTAGGCTCTTCGCTACCTTTTCTCTAATTCCTTAAGAATTAGCTTTACTCTAAGACTTACCCTAATATACCTTTCTCTCTTAAGTCTCTAAAATCGCTATCTCTCTCCTTAGAAGTCCTCCTCCTTAAAGTCCTTTATAGTTTTCGTTAAACCTATACCTATTATACGGTATAGTATATTTCTATAGTTAAGGGTAGTACTAGACCTCCTTCGTAGGAGTTATTTATAATTATAAAATAAAATAGGAGTATTTCTCCCGAAGGAGGGCTTTCGTAAGGCTATCCGCTATTATCTTTATCGTATTAACCTAATAGAGTAAAAAGAAGCCTTTTTTATAGTATTCTATAACCTAATAATATTATATATTAATATACTATATACGCGCTTAATTACGCGGATTCAGAATAGTTATATGCGTATTCTACGAGTTTATATATATAATAATAGGTATTAGTTATAGGTATTTAGCCTTTTCGAGAATTCGATAATACTATATAGCTATAAGGCCTACCGGAAGAAGAGCGATAAACTCCGTCTTTATAGAGGAGGTTATTACGAATATTTATTACTTAGATTATTAAGTAACTAGCCCTCCTATAAAGAATACGATATATCCCGCTATTAATACGCGGGTTTCTTCGTTATTAGTAAAGGAGGCGTCCGAATAAATATATAAACGAAGATTTATAAGGGGATTATTACCCCTAAGGGTAATACTAAAAAATATCGTACTATTAAAATAGCGGAAAAGATATCGTAAAGCGATAGTATAAGTATATATTAGATAAAGGTTCTCTTTATAAAGCTTTTTAATAGTAAAAGCGATATTAGGGCGTATACCTATTACTAGCTAATTTAAACTACTAGTCCGCTATTATTAAAGGTCCGTTTTTATTACCTTTTTTTATTCTTATTAATTATATAGGATCGTATATTTAATAGGCTAGGTTAACTATATAGGGCTAAGCCCTAAGGCGTTAAATCGCTCGAGTATCTTTATTATAAACATAGTTTAATAAACTCGTATTATTTTAGAAATATAATCTTAATTAAACTTAAGACCTAGAAAACGTATAAGCTTACTAAGGTACTTTATTTTATATAAATTATCGAAAAGTCGAGCCTTATTAGCTATAATAGCCTACGTTAGTATAGTAATTAGGATATTATTAATATAAAGGAGTAAAAGAGTACTATTTTTATAGTAAAAGAAATATAACTCGGAATCTATTTATATAAAGCCTCGGGATTAAAGGTCTACGTAGACTTTATTAAACTACTAATATAAAATAATACGATACCTATAAAGGGCTTTTTATAATCGATAAATTCTTCCTAACCCGTTTTTTAAGCTATAAAGCTAAATAATATATACTTTCTCGTTAAGTTTAGTATTAATAAATATATTTATAATATCGAACTAGGCCTATTTAAGGTCGGCTATAATAATAAGGGTAAGAAATACCCTAATTAAGGACTAATATACTATTATAATATAGACTTACTTAAGGGGTTACTTAATAGGGTTATAATCTCCTCGTATAACCTAATAGGCCTTTATTAATAGTAAAACGCCCTATTAAGGCTTCTCTATATATACTTATTATCCTTATAGAACGCGCTTACCGTATAGTCGAATAATAAGGTCCTAAGCTCCTTTATTATCGAGCTTTTCTATCTTCTTCCTTATTATAGGAAGCTATTATATTTTATAGTCGGAATACTATTTAGCCTTAGTAAACGACTTCGGAGTATACCTAATTAGGGCCTTAGCCCTAAGAATACCTAAAATTAGGAATTTAAATAAATTAATAGCCTTAAGAATATCCGCTTTTTTATAGCTAGATTCTAGCTATAAATAATCGGTAAAGGTCGATTATAATCGGATCCTCTTAGATCAATATATTAGGGCTATACCCTAGACTTCGGCGCTAGAGCGTCTAGTTTTCTTAATAATAAAAGTAGGGGTAATTTTAGCGGAGGGCTATTTAGCCCTAAGCTTAGAATCGTTAGAGTAAAGGTTAATACTTATTAGGATCTTGTTTTAGAATATATTATCTTATAAGATTATTATAGTAAGGGCTAGGGAATTATTCCCTATCCCTTTATATTCGTTTAAATCGTCTTATTAAGAAAAACGCTTATTAGGTATTAGATCGGGTATTAAAAGCCCTCTTCTATTATTATTAAGCGGTATTAAGAATTATACTTATTATAATTAATAATTATTATTATATTTATTACCTTTAACCTCTATTATAATACCTCTTTCTATAGGCTATTAATAATAATAAATAATAAGCGTTAAAGGTACTAAAATAATAGCTTTTTCTAAATAAGCTTCGAATTTAATCGCCTAAGGGATATCCGGTTATCCGCGATTATAGAAATAGATATCGCAGGTATAAATAACCTTATTCTAGTCGGGTAGCTAAATACGAAAAATATATTTATAAAGGCCTTTAATACCGACTAAATAACCCTTTTAGGCTCGAGGAGCTATCTTATTAGTACGAATAATCTTTTCTTTAGGGATTATAATATATACTATATAGCCTTATATATAAAAGTATTGAATATCGAAGGTATAGGGGAGTCGAAGCTCTTTAAAAATACGTTTAAGAGGAGATTTCTAACTCCTTATAGGTAGTAAATTCGTAATATATATTACTAGTCGTATAAAGAATAGCTAGAGTATTTCTAGGAGTACTATATAAAGGTAAATCGTATAGGCTATTATAAAGAGCGTTTATTTAGTACGTTTAGGAAGCCTATTTTATTAGGGATAATAAGGCGCCGAATATTATAGGGTAAAGCCCTCTTTTTCTACCTATGCCTAAAGAGTATTATTATAAAACTCCTATATATTATTAAAGGCTATAATAATAACCTTAAGGCCGCCTAAGGTATTCTCTACCTATCGTTTCTATCCTTAAAAGCGAGGAAGAGTATCTCCTTTTTTACGAATATCGAATATCTACTAAAAACGCATATAAATATCGATTCCGTATAGGCTATAGCGGGCTCTACTAAATCCGACCGGTTAATACTTAATTAAGTCCTAGAAAACGATCGAGAGGAACCTCGTAGGCTAGGTAAATAATTTATAGCTAATAAGTATATTAGCTTTAGCTAAAACGTAGGCTATATAGTAGAAGTTATCGATTATATATCGATTAAGCTTAAAGCCTGCCTTCTTATAGGCGGCGAGTACCTTCTTAAGTAAGGTATAACTAAGCCTTTCGTATATAATTAAGAAATCTTCTTTCCTACCTTTCTTATATATTTTATAGGGGAGAGTAATTAATTAAAACGCGCTATTATTAATAGGAATAACGCCCTATATACGTAGATTACCTATATTATCGGAAAGATAATAGATTTATTATTTTGTATTTCGAAAAATAAACTAGTTAGTATTAAGGTTTATAATAATATTCTTCTTTTATAGGATTATACTATTAAGTAGGTTAATAGGTATATTAGGGTAATAGAAAACGTTTAATACTTTAGTAAAAGAACCGTTTTTAAGCTAGAATTTAACCTTTACTTTACCTTTATAGGCGAGGGTCCTATTATTTATAACGCGGAATAGCGGAAATATATAGGCTTTACTTATTTTAATAAACTATTTAGTATTATTAAAAATATAATTCCTAGTACCCGAATTATATACTATAGTATCCTTAGGTATAATACCCTCCTAAATAGCTATTATTTAGTATATTTAGCTAATTATAGTTACCGCCTCTAAGGTAGTAGGTTATAGCTTATTTATAGCATTTACGAAGAATTATTTAGCCTAACTATAATCGCGAAGTTTATAAGGGATTAGGTATAGGTATTTTCTCTAGTAGATATCCGGTTAATACCCGATAGAATCCTTCGGAACCTTATATTCGTATTTAAGCGTATATTTTTTACCGGTATTTTTTCTATAATACTTAATACTACCGCGGGTCTTATTAAAGGTAGGAGCGCTATAAGTACTATTATTTTTACCTAAAGCTTAATTCCCTCTACTTATTATAAGTACTAATTTATTATTATTTATCGATAGTTTAGCGTTTACCTCTCCGTATAAAAGGTAAAGGGCTTTCTCTTTTATAAGGGCTTTATTCGTTTTAAAAGTAGTAGACTATTACCCGTAAAGGAAGGGGTAGTATTCCTTAATTACTACGATTAATATAAGTATAAAAAGCTTATCTATAAATTCTAGGAATATAATAATAATTTAAGCCTAAAGGGTATTAAAACGCGTAAGAAAAGCGTTTAGGGTACTAAAATTATAGGCCTTAAGGGTAAAGAATTTAATAATTAACGTAGAAATCCGCGCCTTAAGGAGATTTTAGGTTATTCTTTTAATTACTTTATATATTTTATAGGTAGAGCTTTTTTTACTCTAAGTATATTAGAATATTTTATCTATAATTAATCTATCGATATATAAGATTAAAAGACGTTTAACTATCTATTCTTCGTATAATTATTCGTCGAAAGCCTTTTCTAAGGGCTAGGTAGGCTTACCGCTATTAGGCTTAATAATATAATCCTTTAAGCCTAATTTATCGATATAAATATTAATACTAGTATACTAGGCTAGGAAATTAGTATACGACTTTAGTATAATAATAAACGTATTTATCCTAGGGGTCTCCTTCTCTATTATCTTTAAGGTTAATATTCTATCGATAAGGATAAGGAATCCAGGGTTATTTAAGATTTATAATAAAGTAGGTTCTTGCCTAATAATATAGGATTATACTATAAATTTATAGGGATTATTCTACTAAGAAATAGGGATTATACTATTTTTTAAAATAATAAGTACTTACCGGGTAGAAAATAACGATTAGCCGCGTTTTTAATACGAGTAAGTTACCGACTTACCTAATTAATTAATAAAAAGGATTAAGATATATCTTAATCGAGTCCTAGGAGGTCTTCTAATACTAGAAGCATAAAGAGGTTATAACCTAATATAATATACTATATAAATTAATAGTATAGAATATATATATATATATATATATATACTCTAGCTATATCTATAGACTAGTCTAGAGCCTATAAATATATATAGGAAGTACTAAGTATATAACTAGGCTAAAGCCCTAGGCTACCGGGCCGTATATATCCGTAGTAGGGTGTATAATACTTCCTCCGTATAAATACTAATAAAGTAACCTGTCTCCGTACTTACTTATATAGTCCTTACTAAATTACTTACTTACCTTCTTGTTTAGTACGTGTATATATAGGTAGCTGTATTATAGCTTGGGTATAGTCGAGATAAGGAGAAAAATATTAATATATATATGTATACTATCCTACGTAAATATTTATCGGCCCCTCCCGGCGGATATAATTCCTAAGGCTGATTTTAACTAATTATAGCCGGGTTAGTAAAGGAGAGGGTAAATAAGAGGGTAGATAAGGGTAGGTATTAGGGCTATAGGGAGGAACCTATAGCTACCCGCTATTTCCTAAGAAAAGGAAGTTATTAGAAGTAATCGTTATTACCCCCTTTTCCTATAAATCGGCTAATAGTAGCCGAGTTAATAGAAATAAGGGTAGTATTCGGGCTATAGGAAGGAACCTATAACCTATACTTTAATCCCTAAAGGAAAAAAGTTATTAAAAGTAGTTATTATTATCCCTTTTACTTATAGATAGAAGGCTATATAAGGCTAATCGCGGAAGGCAGTATAAAGCCGGCTACGAAAGGTATTATAAAGTCGGCTATAAATCCGAATAAGGCTATAAGATAATAATAGGGTAGTATTATAATTATAAGCTCTTATTCCTTTACGAATAGAAGATTAGTCTAAATAAAAAGTAGACTATTAAATAAAGTAAAAAGAAACGAATCGAATAGTATTATTCTTACCTATTCTAGGCTTTTAGAATATAAGATATCGACGTTTAAAGTTCTAATTATTATTTCTTTATTATTTCCCCCCTATTACCCTTATTAATTAAGAAAATAAAGCTATTACGAGTTTTCTTAATAGAAATATAATCTTTAATCGTTAATTTCTCGATAATAAAAAGATATTTAGAGAAGTAAATAGAATTATTAGAAAATCTATTTATTAAGGAATTTAATAACTATAATAATAAACTAAAACGTATAGTTAACGATTATAAATTCGAGTAAAAAAGTCGAATATATATTTAGGATACTTATTATAAGTATAGTAATTAGGATAATTATATAATCTTAGTATTATATTTTATAATAATATATTTTTTTTATTCTAGTAAGCTATTCGCTATTAAATTTACTAGTAAAGGATTTCTTTTAATCTATTTAATACCTTTAGGGATCCTTTAAAATAGTAAAAGAGCTTTTTCTCTTAATAATATATATATATATACTATATATATATATACTATATATATATATACGCTTTTTCTTCTTCTTTTTCTTCTTTTTCTTATTATACCTTTTATATATTATTTCCTAAAGGAGGTTAATTAAAATCTCCTTATTATTATACTCTCCCTAATACTCCTTTAAAAGGATATTATCTCCTTTCTAAGGAGGGTTTAAAAGAACTAGGGGGAGGAGGAAAATAATAGCCTTTTTTAGGATTTAACCCCTATTTTTTTACCCGAGCTAATACCCCCTTTTTCCCCTATTCTACCTTTTTATAATTATATAATACCGCTATTACCTCTTTATTTTTAGCTATTCCTTTTAATTAGCCCTCCCCCTCCTACTCCTACCCCTTATTCTCCTCCTCCTATTCTTTTTTTCCCCCCCCCCCTTTTACTCGTTTATTACCCCCCCTTTTTTTATTACCCCTAATACTATATAAGCCTATAATCCTATTACCTTTAGGCTAATTACCCCTAATATTATTACCCCTAATACTATTATCCTCCTTTATTTACCTTACTAAGGAGATAATATCTTTAAAGGAGATAGAGGAAATATTAGCCTATTTCCCCTCCCCCTTACTCTCCCCCTTCCTATTACTAATAGTTAAGATTAAGGCCTCCTTAAATTAGGGGTAGTTAATATAATAATAAGTAAGGAAAAGGAGAAAGAGGATAATAAGGCTAATAATAAGGCTAATTCCCTAAAATAATAAAAGCCTATAATAAGGGATAATTAAATATAAATCTAGTATTTAAAGGAGGTAATAAAAATATTAAATTATAATATTATTATTACCCTAGGTATTATTAAGTAATAGGTAAGTTTATAATATTATTCCTACCTTAGTATAGTTTTTTTAATATACTTTTTAATCCTAGGTAGTTTATACCCTTAGTTATAAGATTAAACCTAATTATTATTAATATAGGAGAAAGCTTATTATACCCCCTAAGTTTTAAAAAAGGCTAAGGGCGATTATTTATATACCTTAGAAGACTAAGCGCTTTTTCTTATTATAAAGGCTATAGGAAGAAATCCTTAAGCTTTAGCCCTTTAGCCTAGGGGTTATTATAAAAGTATTAAAATTAATAGGGGGTAAAAAATATTAATAATATAAGAAGTTTAAGCTTTTTAAAAAGGTATAAGTAAAAAGGCTTACCTTTGCCTTTAAGTATTAATACTTAATACTAGAGGATTAAAAATAGTAGATTTAATCGGATAAAATATAAATAATAAGGGTACTAAAATAAGGCTATATAATTCTTTTTAAAGGTAAAATTATAATAATTCCCTTTTTTATTTAGCTTTTTTATATAAAGCTAATTAAATTTAAAATAATAACCCTAATAACTTTACTTATATTATAATCCGGGTATATAGGTAGATATTCTAGGGGTATTTTTATAAGGGAAAAAAAATAAGGTTTATTTAGGAGAAGGAGTAAAAGATAATTATTTTAGAATCCTATTATAAAAGGACTCTACCTCGATTTATAGAGTTTTAATACTAATAATTAGCTTTAGAATCTATTATATAATAAAATAATACCCCTATATATATATTTAAGACTATAAAGGAGAGATTACCCGATTTTTTCCCTAGGGCTATATTTATAGAATAACTAGCCTATAGCCTAGACTTTTCCCTAATTAAGAACGTATAGTCTTAGATATAGAATTAGATTAATACTAAATTCCCGGGGAAAAGGCCTATAGGGAAGGCTTTTAAGAAGGCTATAATCGAGGCTTAGGAGACTATACTAGAGGATTTCCTTTTAAAACTTATATATAGGATACCCGGAAGGCTAAAGTAGATAATTAAGGCTTAAGGGGGATATATTAAGTACTAGAATAAATAGAATTAACCTTTAGGGATTTCCTTTTCCTTAGAAAAATAGGATAATAGGGGGTTTTTTCTTATAGCCTTTATACCCTCCTTTACCTACCCTTATCTACCCTCTCCTCTACCCTTATCTACCCTCTCCTCTACTAACCCGGCTATAATTGGTTAAAATTAGCCTTAGGAATTATATCCGCCGGGAGGGGCCGATAAATATTTACGTAGGATAGTGTATGTTTATACGGATATGTGTCTTTCTCTTCTCTACGGATACTGGGTGGGAATAGGTAGGGAAACTTCGGTCTAGAGCCGAGACATGAAGAGGGAAAAAAAAGGAGGAGAGAAGAGGAGGAGAGAAAGAGAAAGAGAGAGAGAGAGGAAGAAGAATTAAGTGACGAGAAGCTTTTTGTGTTAGTAATTGCAAATATGTAGTTCTTTGGGGTGGATCTGGAGAGGGGGAGAATCGGAGGTTTTTTTTCTTTCTTATTATATATGGTCCAAGGTAGTATTCTTGCGGGGGAGAGAGAGAGAGTGTGTGTGTGTTGTGTTGTGCGTTGTAACTTGAGGTCTTGACGGTAGGGTTCATAGGCCCTTGTTTCTTTTCATAAAGGAAGGACGATGGAAGTTGTATAGAAAGAGTAGAAGAATAGGGGGAGATGGGCAGAAGAGGAAAAGGGGAGAAAGGAGGACAAGGGAAAAGAAGATGGGGGATGTGATGTGATGAGTTGTACGTCCGTATCCGTATGTATGTACATATATCAGGGGGCGGGAAGAAGAGGAGGGGAATTACACGGACATATATATGTATACATGGATGGATATAGCCTGTGAACTGTACGGAGTAGGTAGGTATGTATGTAGGTATGGAGTTGGAAAAAGGCCTCGTGATGCTGGATTAGACGATGCATATACAGATACCTAGATATGATGGTACCTTTTCACATACGGATACATACGAGGAAAACATGTAATAGACATATGTAAAACAAGACATGCTTGGCTCTGCGGCACACGCTTCCCCCCCGATTTACGGGCCGGTATACGGACCGGTTTACGGAGAGTTGAGATTGTAAAAAAAAAACGAGGGACGAGGAAGAGAAAAGGAGGGCTTTGCAGGTATTGACGAGAGAAATGTGGCAAAGTGAAAGGTATATGTAAAGAGTTACCTGCTCCGTCCGTCCGTCCGTCCGTCCGTCCGGCTGTATGTACATACATATGAGGTTGAGGGTGAGGGTCAGGGTGAAGACGAAGAACATGTCAACGTCGTAGTATATAGGTATGTACATATATAAGTAAGTAGTAGGTAGGTAAGTAAGTGTAGCAAGGAAGTGTGAGGAAGTGTGTGTAATAGCCATCCACATGCTTTTTTTTTTCTCTCTCTCTCTCTTACTTATATCCCTACACCCTCCTTCCCCCCCCTCATCCATACATACATCCACCTCCGGGTTTCCCCCCCCCCAAAAGGTAAATCCCACCCCCGGATTTTTTTCTTCCCCTCAACTCTCGTGATCAGTTTCGTGTTTCTCTCTCTCTCTCTCTTTCTCTTTTTTTTTTCCCTTGTCTCAGGGATACGCTCATCCACTTCTTGTTTTTTTTCTCCTCTTTTTAAATCTTCGTTTGAATTTGACGAAGCTTGGGGGGGAGGTTTGGTAGCTTTGACTTTCAAGTCTCAAACGGTGGAAAAGAAGGGAGTGATTTTCTTTTCCTCCCTCTTTTTTTTTCTTCTTTTCCTTTTCTTCTTAGTTTCAGCCTTGAGAGCCGGAAAGGGGAAACACACAAAAGAAAATACCTAGATGGAAAAGTCGACGGCGAAAAGACCGCTGGAGGAGACGGAGACGACGACGACGACGACGACGACAAAGGCCAAGATCAAGACATCATCTGATGGACTCCCTCCTCCTCACAAGGTTACCAAGCGGAGGGCTGCTCGCGCTTGTGTCTCTTGTCGGGCGAGGAAAGTTCGATGTGATGTTGTGGAGGGGGCGCCTTGTGGGAATTGTCGATGGGATAATGTTGAGGTGAGAGAGAGGAGGAACCTCAGCCCGCTTGACTCCGTTGTTTTTCGTCTTTCCAACATGTCTGATAAAAACAAAGTGCATTATTCAAGAGAGTCGTCGAAGAAAGTAAGTCGTTTTTTTCCCCCTCAGAATCACTCGAGTTTGCTGATGAGGGAGCTGTAGGAGGAATCTTAGTACGGCTGATGGTGACTCGGCATCACCGCAACTACGACGAGCTACGACGACGACGACGACGACGACGAAGGCCTCATCAACAAACAACCATGTACCGCACATCATCTGTATATACTTATCGCCCCCCCATCTTATTCCCCCCCTATCCATCCCTTCCTTCTTCATCCAAGCAAACACTGACTGGGGAGTTACAAAAAACAGATCAACGCTCCTCAACCAACAACCTCCATGACCTGTCCTGGACCAAACTCCTAGCCCAAGACGGCGACGACAACAGCAACGATGGACTACCCCCCTTCATCCTCCCCCTTCCGGATAAGATGGCCGTCGACGACGCCGCTTACCTGCGAGCAAAGGGCGCCCTCACCATACCGTCTCCCAGTCTGCAGTCCGCCCTCCTGCGGGCCTATGCCGAGTTCGTCCATCCGTATATGCCGCTCCTTGACCTCGATGATTTCTTGGCCGTCGTCGGTGCGGGTCGGCGTCGGGGTAGTCGTCGTCATCATCATCATCATCATCGGCCGAGTCATCATCGTGGTCGGGTTAGCCTGTTTCTCTATCAGGCTGTTGCCTTTGCCTCTACGGCTTTTGTCGACATGCGACATTTGCATGAAGCCGGCTTTGCTACTCGAAAGGCGGCGCGAAAGGCATTCTTTCAAAGAACCAGAGTCAGTCAAAAATCCCCCTTATATACTTACCATGTATCTATCAACCCTCCAGTTCCACTGACATGCTCAACAGCTCCTCTACGACTTGGACTACGAAGCCGATCGGCTCGTCCTCGTTCAGGGCTTGATGCTCATGACCTACTGGTACGAGACTCCGGACGACCAAAAGGACACATGGCACTGGATGGGCGTCGCCGTCTCTCTCGCCCACACCATCGGCCTTCACCGCGACCCGTCTCGGACGACGATGACATTGAAGCGGCAGCGGTTGTGTAAGCGCGTTTGGTGGTCGTGCGTCATGCGCGATCGGTTGATTGCTCTCGGCATGCGTCGGCCTACGCGCATCAAGGACGAGGACTTTGACGTTCCCATGCTGACCGAGGCCGATTTCGCCGTGGAGGAGGAAGAAGACGGCGCCGAGTTGGAGCCGGAGCCGGAGCCGGAGTCCGTGCCGGAACTGGAGACGGAGCT
Source organism: Ophiocordyceps camponoti-leonardi (nom. inval.) (assembly GCA_003339455.1). Taxonomy (NCBI): domain Eukaryota; kingdom Fungi; phylum Ascomycota; class Sordariomycetes; order Hypocreales; family Ophiocordycipitaceae; genus Ophiocordyceps; species Ophiocordyceps camponoti-leonardi. The sequence continues at coordinate 48,891 of PDHP01000209.1, read as the reverse complement.
AGAATCCGAGGTGGACCCGGCTTCGGCTTCGTCATCATCATCATCATCGTCGTCGTCGGCCCCGTCGTCCTGCCCGGCCGTGGCCGACGCCAACGTCCGCCGAGAACTGGCTCAGCTATGCGTGGCCAAGGCCCGACTCTGTCTCTGCATAGGCCACATGCTCAAGGCGCAATACTCCTTCATGCTCCGTCGCGAGCCGCACAAGACGACGAGCAGCACCATGATGCTGTTCCCCCTGAGCCCCCAGCCCGACGACGTGGCGGCCGTCGACGCCGAGCTGGACGACTGGCTCGTCTCCCTACCGCCCGCATGCCGAGACCGGCCCCTCGTCCAGCCCGTCGACGGCCGGGTCGACAACGCGGCGGTGGCGGTACAGCGGACTCTGCTTCACATGTTTTACCACACCGTCGTCGCGGCGCTGCATCGGCCGCAGTTTCTACTGGCGGGACCCATCGCCAGGCCATCCTCGCAGGACGTCGCTCGTCTCAAGGTGAGGGACGCCGCGGCGGAGATCACCCGGATGGCCGCTCAGCTTCACGCGCTCCATCTGGACCGGTTCCTACCGACGACGGCCGTCACCGTCTTGCTGCCAGCGATGATGGTTCACCTGCTTGACATGAAGAGTCAGGGGGGGACGACGACGCGGCACAAGGCCGTCCGTGGCTTTCGTCAGTGTATGAGAGTCATCGAGAAGCTGCGCGACATGTACACCGCTGCCGACTACGCTACGGGCTTTCTGGACGCTGCGCTGCGGAAGGCGGCCATCGACGTCAAGGATAAGTCGATGGCGATGCCGCCTCCGTTGCCGTTGCTTCTCCCGTCGGGGTGCGTCCATACGCCGCCGCCGGAGAAGACGACGCCGTATATGACGGAGGCGGAGTCACTCTTCGCCGCCCAACTTGACGATGACGACCATCATCATCATCATCATCACCACCTCCCGATGCCGCCGGAGCCGACGCCGACGACGACGCCGACGACGACGACGACGACGACAGCAACGACTACGATACCGACGGCATGGCCTACGCTGCTACCGCCGCCGGATAGGATACAGGTGGCGACGGCGCTGGACCTGTCGGCCGGTGCAGGCTCGCCTCCTCATACCGACCCGCTCGACTCGGCGGACATGACGACGACGACGCCGAGCGCGAGCGGAGGCTCCGACGCCGTGTTCCCCGCCATCATCGACTTTGACCCGATGATGTTGGGGCCTGACGAGTTTGACTGGAACGCCATGGCCGGCGCTGACTTTGACGTCGATCAGTGGCTGCAATTTCCGCCGGATGTCATTGCTGGAGGAGGAGGAGGAGGAGGGGAGGAGGAGGAGGAAAAGGGTGAGGTTGGTGGTAATGGGATGACGATGATGACGATTGACCTCGACGACACGGAGATGATGAACAATGACGGGCTGGATGGCGTGGTCGGTGTCGATGGGGGAATCATGGCTACGGGTGGTGGTGGTGGTGGCGAAGAGGAGGTCTTGGGGGGACTTGCTCTAGCCTCTGTCGAAGACGGGGACCGAGACGAGGGGAGGAGGGAGGAAGAAGAAGAAGAAGATGACGATGATGATGATGATGATGACGATGTGGACGAGTACGAAGACGACGACGATATCACCTTGGTGGTGCAGCCTGAGGGATAAGCGAGACCAATGAATAGGAATAGGAATAGGAATAGGAATATGACGAGATAAAAGAAGGGGGATAAAAAAAAATTTGGTTTCACCCGTGGATGGGGGGTTTCTTTTCCCTCCCCTTGTTGCCCGGGGCATTCTTCTTCGTCGTAGTATTGCTTTTTTTTCTTCTGCTTTTCCTTTTCTTCCCTTGCATCCTTGTCGTAGCTAGTTCTGTAGGTAGGTATTGGTCCCGACGAGGTGGTCCGTCATCATCAGATCTATCCGTGCACAGAGTTGGACTACCTACCTAGACATGATGCTCAATACTACGGATATATCCGTACGAAACGACGAGGTTTTTTTTTCCCTCAAACATGTACTCTATATACTATACAATATGATACAGATATATCTATACATACATACGTCAGAAGAAGCAAGGACAAATTCCAGGATGGAAAAAACTCGTCGCGGGCTGAAACTTGTCGCCTCGGGCCGGAATGTCGCCCTCCTTGTCATTCATGAGGCTGGTTTCGCCTGAGGGTTATTTCTTTCTCTCTCTCTTGGGTGTTATTACGTCAGTTATACGCCTGTACAGTGCTCACGGATAGGTAGGCTGGTGTCTAGTACGGATAGAACCTCCCTCCTCCTCCAATTGGGAAGAGGGCTGGGCTAGGCTGGCTGGGCTGGCTGGCTTGGCTGGTGAATGAAGCCTTTGATGATGATGATGATGAAGGCGTTGAGTGACGGGTGGCTTACGTGTGTACAGTGTCAGTACACACAGTACTCGCATACGCCACTATAATAAACGGGTTACCTGTTCATCGAGGCGCGTCTTCGTCAGCAGCCAGCCAGCCAGCTTTAATTATTCCTCTCCTCTATCCGTACCCGACCTTTGCTATCTCGTCACTCGAATACGACGACAACGACGACGACGATGATAACGACGACGACTACGGATACAAACGAATAGGTAGTTTCGTTCGCAGACTATCCATATTCAAATCTCATTTCTCTGTCTCGCTTCTTCCTCCCTTTCAGCCTCCCTGTTTTTTTTTTTCCTTTTCTTCTTCTTCTTCTTCTTCTTCTTCTTCTTCTCTTTCCCTCTCTTTTCTTTTTCCTTCTCTCTCTCCCTACGGAGTACGGATACGGATACTATCTATCCGTATTTCCCTGGTCTGATCCTATTCGTCCATGTCTCGGTTCGGGTAATAACTCCCTTGATGGATTGACTCTATTTCTTCCCTCTCCTCTCCTCCTCCCCTTCATCCTGCTCTTTTCCTTGGGAATTTTCCTTCTTTCTTCTCTCCCTCGAGCCTGACCTTTCTTTTCTTTTCCCCTTTCTTTCTTGTCTTTCTTTTTTTACTTCAATTCTTTCCTGTTCTTCTTGCATCAACTTCGGACATCGTTTGTCGTTGCCGGCTGTTTCCGATTCTTAGCTATGGGCATCGTCATCGTCATCGCTAGCCGGCTTCTTACCACCTTTTCGCCCGGGTTATGATGAGCTTTTGGCCTTTTCGACTAGGTTCAAACGCTCTCTTCTCTCGGGACGGATACTAGAAGAAGACCCAGTCTTCAGTCTCGTGTGCGAGTGCCAACGAAAGCGACGACGACGACGACGACGACGACCAACGAGCCAACACATCAAACAAAAACCATGGCCGATCACCCCTCCGCCCGCTTTCGACCACACCACGTCAAGCGACACTCCATCTTCGCCGCCAACAAAGACGACCTGCTCAATCGCTTAGCGCCAGCCACCGCCGTCGAGGCCCTGGCCGCGCCGGCCGGCGCCCTGAGTGCCTGTCTGGACGCCGCGCCCTCTCCCGATCGAGACCTCGCCCTGCGCGCTGCCCTCTTCTCCCGTCGCGTCTGGGACTGGCTCCTCGAGCTGGAGAGCTGGACCTGGCCCGCGCCCCTGGACCAGGCTTTCCTCAACAACATTGGCCTGTCGGCTGCCGAAGCGGCGCGCTACGCAAACAGGGTCGACCAGATCGGACGCGACCTGGATCGGCTAGACGTCGAGGAGATCAAGAAGCATGTTCTGGCAAACCATGTGCTGCCTCTGTCGAGACCGACCACGCCTGTTACAGACTCGGACCTGTCGTCGCTCTCGTCGGCCTCCAGCTTCATCAAAATGGACGACTTGACGGCCGTCGTCACCACGATCGTCATGCAGGCGCTTCCCAACTTGGCCCGTCTGTCGGCATTACTGCGCCTTTGGACCATCCGTCTACGAGTTTTGCGAGAGGCGTCGCCTTTCCTGTACGCTCTTGAAGACGCTGAAGCTCATCTGGCGTCCGTCATGGAGAGCCACCCCAACTCGCGGAATGACCCCCATACGAATGTCGCCGCCTCCGTCGCTGAACCCGCGCGCATTCTGGACTACATGCTGGATTGTCTCGACGGTATGCCGGATACGCTTCCCGACGTCTGGATCGACCGCGTCGAGGCTCTGGAGCGAGACTACGCCGAATGGGTCGCCACATGCGAGAGGAACATGTCCGCGCGAGCGAAACACTGGTCGGACGGTGCCGTTGCCGACGACAGTGCGATCGCGTCGCCTGGACCGACCGAGCTGAGGACGTCGAGCTGGCAGGCCGACGGGCCCAACGACGAGCTCGAGACGGGCAGGGGCTTACCGAGAAAGGATACTCTCCACCGCGACAAGGGTGGCGAGTCGCTCGCTTCGACGCCCGAGTCCCTTTCACGGGTCGGAAGATATCACGGCGAACATCACGACTCCGATGCGCCTCCTCACTGTCGGTTTGTTCCGGGTGACGGAGCGCTCGACGACACCTCGCCATTGTCCGGTCGCGCCGTCGAGGAAGACGACGACGACGACGACGACGAACATTCGGGGTTGCCGCCGTTGCGGATGAGCGACAGTCATCAGAGCCTCAACTCGCAGGCCTCGACTCTCATCTTCAGCGGTTTCGGCGGCGCCATGTCCAGCTCGCCGCCAGACATGTCCACTTCGCCCGCCGTCCGGCTGGAGGACGCCGACGACAGCCCGCTTCACCGGCGCGGAAAGACGGGCGCGGACGACCTGCTGTTCCTCAAGTCGCCGGCCGACGAGTCTTTCGCAGACGACTTCGACGACTCCATGTCCGTGATGGAGGACGGGACCGGCAGCAGCTACACGCTCAGGAGTGAGGGCGGCGGCGCCGCCGACGACGACCAGCAGCTTCGGCAGCAGATCAGCAACATCATCGACGCCATCCCCGCCGCCAAGATCAAGCTGGCTTCGGAGCCGGTGAACCTCAACCCCCCGGACCTGCAGCTGCCGCGGCTCCGGACGGCCGTCTCGCGGGAGGGCGTACGTCGCAGCGCGTCGAACCTCTCGACGGTGTCGTCGTCGCGAGCGGCCACGGCGACGCCCTCGTTTACCCTCTCGCCCGCCAAGCACTGCCGGCCGAGGCACAGGCGCGCCCACCAGGAGATCAAGGTTTATCACCTGTCGCGGTCGACGGGCGAGCCGCCCATCAAGCTCTTCATCCGGTGCGTGGGCGAGCACGGCGAGCGCGTCATGGTCCGCGTCGGCGGCGGCTGGGCCGATCTGAGCGAGTACCTCAAGGCCTACGCGAGCCATCACGGGCGTCGGTCCACCAAGCACGCCAGCAGGGTGGAGATCTGCCGAGAGGTGGTGTCTGCTTCGACGCCTACCAGTCACCAGTCTTTCTTTTCTTCTAGCCCGATTACGAGGCCCGGCTCCGCGGCGGCGATGACGACGATGACGACGACAACGACCATGACGGCGGTGGATGACCTCGTCTCGCCGGCGACACCTTTCCAGGTGCGCAAGATGCGCGCGCTAGAGGCCGCCTACAGCAGCTATCCGACCGTCGGCGGCAGCAGCAGCAGCAGCAGCAGACGAAGGCCGTGGACGCCGGTGGGGGGCGGAGGACTGGCCTCGTCGGCGCCGGCTACGAGAGAAAAGGAGCCCTCTTCGGCGGACTCGATGCGGTCGTTGCGGTCGAGCTGGTTCGAGGACGAGGACGGGTCCTCATTCCTCGGCCTGGCGGGACCTTCGGGCCGCAAGGTGGAGATGACGGACGAGAACAGGGCTTGGGTGGAGAGCGTCAAGGAGAAGGTCCGGATCGCGAGTGGGTCTGCTTCGCTTTTGCCTGCGACGGCGGCGGCGATGCAGAGCGGACGCTTTGGCGAGCTGGGGAGTGTGGGCAGTACGAGGAGGCTTTTCCCTGGTGGTGGTGGTGGTGGTGGTGCTCCTGGGAGGAGGCGGTGAAGCTTCTCTTTCTCCATGCTTGCTCCCTCGACCCCCCCTTTTTTTTCGAACTCGTCCGGGATTCGTCGTCTTGTCTCTTGCACAGGCATCTATTTACACATGACCCTTAGAGAGACTGTCGTCTCTCTCTCTCTCTCTCTCTCTCTCACACACACACGCACACACACACACACATACACATGCCATCACCCACACAAGACCACAGACACAAAGACACACAGACTTCTCTCACACAGACACACACGCATTCTCTCTCCCTCTCACACACATCCTCACACACGCCCTCACACACATGGATTATTCTCCTCTACTACCACTCACTCATCTCATCCATGGAATGGGGGTTACCAACTCTTATCAACGGGTTTCCCACGACAAACCAACCACAGAAGGCATCAAGAGCAAAACTACGACTTGACACATCATTTTACCTCTTCCCTCTCTTTCTTTCGTCTGCCCCCCCACAACTATCACCTCAGTTTTCCTTATCTTGTCTTTTTTTGGCCCTGTCCCACATCAACCCCTTTTTTCTTGTCTTTTTTTTTCTCCAGAAGTTTCTTGCTGTGTTTGTCTATTCATATCTTTTGCTTATCGGGTGTTGATGGGCAAGGTTCCGAAAAATGGGGGAGGAAAAGGGGAAAGATGATGGCATGGGAAGGGTATAAGGGGGGGAAAGGTGTCTGGGTAGGAATTCTTATGGGTTGCTTTTCTTTTTTATTGCTTGCGTTGGTGTTGAAGCGTTTTTTTTTTGTGTCTTGCTTGGATAGAGAACTTTTTCCTTTCCCTTTCCTTTGTTTATTTCTTTCTTTTTTCTTGTGGGATTGTGGGATTGTGGGATTGGGGATTGGGGGCGATGGGGTGGAAGGATGGATGGGTAGATGGACGGGATTCATGGCTGATATGGGTTCGGGGACAAAGGGTAAATGGATGAGTTGCTTTTTGCTCTTCCGCCTTTCCCCCCTTTACATAGGGTTTGGGGAGTAGATGGGCTAGTTAGTCTATGAGGTTCATCGTCCTTGTATAAAGAGATATTCTTACCCGATGGGGGTATTCGAGGCGGTTTAGAAGAGAGCCGTGGAGGTTAAGTACGCGTCGACTGTCTAGTACTAGGCATCGTAGCATACTCCCACTCCCTCCTATATACTCTTACTCCTATATCCGTATACTGTTACTATTACTAGGTACGGAGGAGTAGGCCTCTAAGATACGGAGGAAATAGGAGGGTGAAAGACGAGAGAGTGAGTTTCAAGAACAGATACCTGCTACATCTTGGATAAGACTGTCTGATGGTAGTTGTTTTTTTTTTCTTCTTCTTCTTCTTATGGATGGGATACTATGTCCGTATATCAGCATTCTTCCTTGAGATGGGTAGGTAATCTGTCTTTCCCATGTTTTGTCTGTGTACGGATAGTTGTTTTCTTTTCTTCTTTCTTTCCCCCCTTGTGCTACTACCAAGGGAGGAAGGGGGAAAAAGGGGGGGGGGGGGGGGGATGAGAAGTTGGAAAAGCTTCTATTCCAGCTTGGTCCTATCTTCTAGGACAACACACACAAGCAGCATCGGCTTCTGAAGCTTCAGCATCATCAGGGAGGACCCCTGACGTGTTAGTGATGGGATGGATGGATGGATGGATGGTTGGTTGGTTGGTGGCGGAAGACGACGAAGAAGAAGAAGAAGATGGGAGGGGCCCGACGATTGAACAGGTGGTGAGTGGTGTAATGCAATGCAAGGCGGGATGATGCAAAATGCACGGAGGGACTGAGTCTCATACATAGTACACAGTTTCCCTTTCTTTTCTTTTTTTTTCGGTTTCGTCTCTCGCTTAGAGTCTTGATGGGAAATTCTTTGTGTAAGACGTGGGAACTTGGGAAGGGAAGGGGGAGGGAAGGTAATTGAAGTAGATGGAAGTCTTATGGAGAGACACGGGCAAAGAAGAAGAAGAAGAGGAGGAGGAAGAAGAAGAGGCAGAAGAAGATGAAGACGGAGTAAGAGGAGAGAGATGGAGAAAAGAGACAGAGAGAAGTGGGCATTGGGGGATTTGAAAATAACCCCGAGTCTTCGGAGCCGATGTCGGGGGTTACATTACAGTATACGGATAGTAGTTTCGCTCTTTGTCTCTGTCTACTATCTCACTCTCACTCTCACTCTCTCAGTCTCTCTGTCTCTCACAAACTCTCTAGGTAGACAGGTGATGTTTCCTTGCCGTATTAATATCCGTACACATGACAAGAGATTCTCATTGCAAACTCGGTGTTATTCATCGACCGGACGTTTCCGAGACTGGTGCTTACCTACCTAGGCACCTAGGATATCCCCTTATCCATTTTCTCTCACTCCCTTCTCTTCTCACACATACACACACACAACTCTCAAGTCTCGGGCACGGCCAGTTTGGGAAAAGATATATATATGGAAAGAAAAAGGAAAAGGGGATCACTAGGGAAGTTTTTTCCCTTTTCCAAGGGAGAGGAGGAGAAAGGGGGGAAAGAAGGGAGGGAGAGAGGGAGGGGGAAAAGGGCCGTGAGCGAGAATGAGAGAGACCAGGGAAGCAGAAGTGAAGCGGAAAAAAAAGCAAATACACATACATACAAGCACAAGGGGAAGAAGAAGAAGGAAAAAAGGGGGGGATTATTTCAAAGAGAAAGGAAAGGGGGAAAATGGGAAAGAAAAAATAATGAGAATAATAATAGATAGACAGACAGTCAAAGTGATGAAGAATGGGAATAAACCTTGCTGTCTTGGCGGACGACACTCGACGGCGAAAACACCTATCCGTACATGCCTATCCGTACTTCTCATAGCACTCTCAGGTGTATGTATGTTATGTAGTAGTATGTTACATTCTGTTTTTATCTCTTCCGTCTTTCGTCTCCCTTTTTCCCTTCTTCTCTTTCTTCTCCCTCCATCCCTCCTCTCTATCTCTCCTCTCTACCTACCTATCTATCACTCACACATACACACACACACACACACATCCATCCCTCCCAAAACTACCCCTAATTTCATACCCATCTCCTCTATCCGTGCGACTCTGAATCATGAGGGCGGGATTAGTACATACGCTCACAGATCAAGTTGCTTAGATAGGGTCTGGACGCTTCTAAGAGACGACTCCTTCACTTCTAGGCCCCCTTCCCCACTCCCGTCTTTCTCTTTCTTCCATTCTCCCTCTTTCACCTCTCTCTCTCTCACTCTCTCACTCTCTCTCTCTCTCTCTCTCTCTTCTTTTCCATTCTCACATTCACTTTCAGTCCCTCTATCACATACCATCACACACATACACACACACTTACTCTCTCTCTCTTCACCTTTACCACAACTCACTCCTCAGCTGAAAGCAAAAGCGCTAACAATCACTTCCTCACTCCCTTTCGATAGCCAAATCCCTAAACCTCCTCTGCCTCTTTTCCTTTCTTTTTTTTTTCCCTCCCCCCTCCCTCCCTTTACCACACTGCCGGGATCTCTGCTATGCAGAGTCCTCTGCCCAACGATGATGGCTTCATGCCCGTCAGCACATGGCGTGGGTACATCATGGTCTCGACCGATCTGCTGCCCGAGTCGGTGACGGAAACGAGAAGGATCTATCCTGATCCCCAGTCGGAGCCGGATCCCTCTCCTGAGGAGGAGCAGGTTAGGGGGCTTGCCAGGACCGACACCATGATGCCGCCTCCTTTGCCGCGTCAGAGGGCTGTGAGCTCGGCTTCTGTCTTTGGTTATGATCTATCGAATTCCTGTCAACATACTTCCAAAAGGTTTGCCTAACTCTCTTCTTCCTTTCACATCAAAGATCTCGAGACTGACCAAACATAAAAGCCCTCTTGCTTCTGATGGCATCCCCTCCTCCGCTACCTCTTACTCCCCTCCTTCGGATGAATCTACCTACCAGTCGCTGGACAAATTCCATCAACCGCTACGGCCATCTCCACCCCCGTCCTGGCTCTGGCCTGACGGAAGCTGGCTGAGTGACTTCGCCATCGACATACCAGCCAGTCCGAGCTTTCCCACCGATAGTCAGTTCTGGGCTATGCCTCCTTCACCATACCTACCCCAACATGGCTTCTTGCCGCCTCAGGCTCACGAGACGACTCACCCGTGGGCTTCGTTGCCTCCCCAGTCGCACGGCTATCGACGGGATGCCGGCGCTGTGGGAAGCAGCATGGCATTCTAATTATAGAAGGAAAAAAAAACACCCACAAGAATACGAAATAAAAAGACACAAAAATGACGGCAAAAAAAAGAAGAGGGTGGGTGAAGGCAATGATGATTCAAACGATATAAGCTTATCCGGTCCATGATTATTTTGTCTGGCCACCTATTCTCCTGTTTTACTACTGTATTTTCTATTCCCTTGCCTATTTCGCATATATCATGTACTCTATGTACACAAAAGTATCCTCATCTGGGTTTTTTTTTTCTTCTTCTTTATATTATTTTCAATAGAAGCCGGCGGTATGCTGTTTATCTTAATACCAACGTGTCGTCGAATGGTAGCATCACGGCGCGGCCGCCGAGGCTATACGAAGCTGAAAGCTGGGGTATAGTGACGAGTCCCCCGAAGTTAGTGAGTGATTATCAGTCTTCGATTTACTTTCTTGAGTTCGGCTATCGATTTGTTCATCGCCGAAGCTAGCTGTGCTTTCTTCCTATCTGGTATCTACCTGCATTGCCTCTACGTGATACGGACATGTCCACGATCCGTTACGGCGATACACGCGTCACTATCGCTGAGCCACCTGTAAGACGACGACATCCGAGAACATCCTACACGCGACCGAGCGGACGGTCGAACTACCGCGAACTCGTCTCCGTTCTCGATGGCACCCTTGTCGTTGGGTATGTAGGTAGGTAGGTATTTACGATCCCACCTCGGAGGTTATCGACCTGTAAGCCGGGGCGGGCAACGTCAGTTGGCTTTGAAAAGAGAAATCGGTGAAGCGAGTAGACGAGAATGCAAGCCGCGAAGCAAAGATGTTCTTCTGGTCTACATGAAAGATAGAGGCACACACGAATAGAGCTCATCATCTTACTTTGCCATCTTCATCTCTTGCAAGTTGTTCCCTCCAAGTCTCAAGACACGTCGTTGGCTTCGGCGCGGGAAAACAGCGAGAGCCGTTCACGGTCACGTAAGCAAGCTAGGCTTCCTATCTTTTATTTGGTGGACACCGATAAGGCGCAATCAGTCTTATTAGTAGGTACATACAAAGACCCATAGAAAGAGAGAAAATTTATCCACGACGCGTTCTTTACGTGCCGCCTTCGCGTTGCCCCTTTACCTCCTCCTCCTCATCCACCAATTTCATCTCCTCTTCATTTGCTTTGCACGGGCCTTCGGTCCGTCCATGCATCCGCGCATGTCCCAACGCCTCCAGGCCGTCGTTATCGCCGTGCCTACCGCCCTTCCGCCCGCCGCCCGCCGCCGCACCCGCCGCCGCATCGTCGCCCTCGCCGTCGCCCCCTCCCCGAGAACCGACGTCGCCGCCGTTGCGGCGTCGCCGTCTCTCTAGACACCTTCGTCTATGACTACTGGCATCATCGTCGGCCGCTACTCCGTTCCATCGTCACCAATCGCGAGCTTGTTCCTCTGCGCTGGTTGTCTGGCTCGGGTCCCACCTTCCTTTTCCCCGCCGCGGCGCAACATGTTCTCCAGGGCCAAGGACCAGGCCCCGGCTGCCAAGCAGCAACAGCAGCAGTCTCGAAGTGCCCTGGTCAAGCAGCTCTTCCCCTCCAGTAGCCCCGGCTCGCCCGGAGGTGACCTGCGAGATCAGTTCCGGAAGATAACCTCGGCGGCCGCGGCAGACCGGTCCGGTCCGAAAGCTACGAATGTGCAGCCGCCGCCGCCTCCCGCCGCCTCTGCAAACGCGGCGCGGGCCGCCAAGTCCGGTCCGCTGCATTCGCTTTACGGCAATTCTGATTCCTTCAAGCCTCTGGCGGCACCCGCAGCCAAAGACAACGCCGGGATGCCCCCGGCCGTTGACTTTGGGGAGGACGACTTCAGCGATGATGAGAACCTCGACCTGGATTACCAGGCTCCCCAGGCTCTTCCGCCTCTCGGGCCTGCGGCGAGACAAGTCATGCCTCCTCCTCCTCCTGTGTCGTCGGCGCAGTCAGAGACGGGCATTCCTTGGACCTCGTCCCCTCCCAATCATCTCTACCCCCCAAAGGCGGCGGCATTGCAACCAATGCAGCCGATGCCAACTCTGAAGCGAGACTCGTCCGGAGATAACGACGAGCTCGACCTCTCACTCAAGAAGAAGGCCAAGAAGCGAGTGCTACCGGCCAACTTTCGCCGGTCCGAGCCCGAGGTGGTGGAGATGCCGCGAGGCGACGTCGGCCCCTCCAAGACGGCCGCCTTTTGGGATTCACTGCCCGACGCTGCCGACAAGCAGAAGAAGCTGTCTAGGGAGCAGCGGACTCAGCTGATGAGCGACGTCCGCGGCCTCTCCGAGGAAGAACGAGCGCCGACCCCGGCCAAGGCCGTGCCCATCACCCTGAGCAGCGAGCAGCTGCACGTGCTGGATCTTGTCGTCGAAAAGGGCAAGAGCGTCTTCTTCACCGGTCCGGCTGGCACGGGCAAGTCGGTGCTCATGAAGGCTATCATCCGAAAGCTCAAGGACAAGTATAAGCGGGACCCGGAGCGGGTGGCTGTCACTGCTTCGACGGGGCTTGCTGCTTGCAACATTGGGGGCATTACCCTTCACAGCTTCTCAGGTAAGGTCTTTTTTTTCTTCTCCTCTTTTTCCCCTCTTAAAGATACACGTACATACACACGAGACTCTCTGGGTCATGCTCACGCCTCGCCCAGGCATCGGCCTCGGAAAAGAAGACGCCTCCGTGCTGGTCAAAAAGATCAAGCGAAACCCAAAGGCGAGAAAACGCTGGGAAAAGACAAAGGTGCTCATCATCGATGAGGTCTCCATGGTAGACGGGGCCTTGTTCGACAAGCTGTCACAGATTGGACGCACCATGCGCAACAATGGCCGACCCTGGGGCGGCATCCAGCTCGTCATCACCGGCGATTTCTTCCAGCTTCCGCCCGTGCCCGACCGCGACAACCAAGAAGCCACCCAGTTTTCCTTCGACGCCGCCACGTGGAGTACGTCCATCGACCATACCATCGGCCTCACCCAGGTCTTCCGACAGCGCGATCCAGAGTTTGCCAGCATGCTCAACGAGCTGCGCTTGGGCAAGATCAGTCCAGCGACCGAGGCAGCTTTTCAAAAGCTATCGAGGCCGCTCAACTTCGACGACGGGGTCGATTCTGCCCAACTGTACCCGACGCGAGCACAGGTCGAAAGCTCCAACGAGGCGCGGCTGCGGAATCTTCCTGGTCAGGTTCACCGCTACGAGGCCATCGATGCGGGCGATCCGCAACTCAAGGACAAGCTCTTGTCGAACATGATGGCTCCCAAGAGCCTGGAGTTGAAGATTGACTCGCAGGTGATGCTCATCAAGAACCTCGATGACACTCTGGTCAACGGGTCGCTGGGGAAGGTGATTGCCTTTTCGGACGAGAACACATTCGAGATGAAGACGGCGTCACCGTACGACGACGACATGGAAGATGACATGGCCAAGGCCCGACGGAAGCTATCGAGCTTCAGCCACGACGCAGGTAGAGGAGGGTCACCCGCACGAGACGGACGAAAGTATCCGGTGGTGCGGTTCATATCGACGGGCGGTAAGCCGCGCGTCATCCTCTGCCAGCCGGAGGAGTGGAAGGTGGAGCTGCCCAACGGCGAGGTGCAGGCGAAGCGAAACCAGCTGCCGCTGATACTGGCCTGGGCGCTGTCGATCCACAAGGCCCAGGGTCAGACGCTGGAGCGAGTCACGGTCGACCTGGGGCGCGTGTTCGAGAACGGGCAGGCGTACGTGGCGCTGAGCCGGGCGACGACCCAGGACGGGCTGCGGGTGCTGGGCTTCAAGAAGTCCAAGGTGATGGCGCACCAGAGGGTCATTGAGTTTTACGGCAAGCTATACTCGGCCGAGCAGGCTGTTAACGGACAGTCGGCGGCGGCGGCGGCGGCGCGGCCGGTGAAGACTTGGGAATCGAGACCGGCGACGAGGCCTCAGACGGGCAAGACGACTGAGGAGGCCATTGACCTTGATGACGACGAGGAGGCCATGGCGTCTTGGGGATGAGGGTCATTGTCGTTGTTATTTTTTTTTCTTTTTGAGGGAGAGTGGGAAGTGAGAGTATAGATAGAAAAGATCCTGCTCTCTCGATCATGCCGGCGAGGCTGTCCTGTATGTATGAATAGCGATTCTTAAAAAGAGAGAGGGGAGGCCGAGAGGGACACACGCAGGGAGCACGTGCAGGGGACGTCGTTGCTTGCGAAAGCGGCGTTGTTCAAGGGTTGAAAAGTTTTCGTCTATCATTCTGACATGAGAAATGCTAAACGCTACTTTGAATCACGTCTTAGAAGCACGCATTAGGAAGTTCTTTTCATCTTAGAATCAATCTTGCTCATCTCGAGGTACCTTATCTAAGAGAGGCGCGCTGGCACTTCCCAGCGCGGCGGATCCGGGGCAGACGTTTTTAGCGCTATCGATAAGGCTTAAAGCAGACAGCGGGCTACAGCAGCAACAGCAGCAAGGGGGGGGAAGGACCGAAGGGGACCAGTTAAAAAAAAGAAGGGCTGATTCAACGTTGGAACGGTCCAGGGACTCTGCGAGATGACGATGCTCTCCTCCTCCACCGCGACGAAGGCCCTCACGCACTGATCGACTTTTTTGACGACGGGATACGCGATAGGGGAAGGGAATCCTCGAGACGGCTTCGGTTATTTCTTTTTTCCGTCTCGAAAGGTCGTGAGGCTTGGGTCGTTGCCCAGCCGCGCTTCGACGGTCCTTTGACGTTGCTGGCTTCGAGAGAAAACGTCTGCGCTTTTTTCTCTCTCTCAAGTCGCCGGCTTCGAGGAAGAAAAATAGGAGAGAGTGTCCTTTCGCCTCTCTGGCCAGATCGAGAGAGACGGGCGCCCGACGGAAGAAAGCCTCTCAACCAGCCATGGCGAACCAGTTCATCGGGTTGCAGATGAGCGTCGTCCTCAAGGAACCGCCGGGTTATCGTCTCATAGGCGTCGTCAGGGACGTCGAAGCCGGTTCTAGCCTCAGCTTGACGAATGGTAGCGCCCTTCTTCTTCTCTCCCTTTCCTATGGCTACGCGCTTACTTTTTTTTTTTCTTGTCTGTCGTCTGACATGCTACCAGTCTACATACCCACTACGAAAGAGCGCATGGCGCAGCTGACCATCACGGCATCCAATATATCTGATCTCTCCGAGGTGACGCGCGACAGACCCAGTCCTGCCGCGCCGCCGCCGCCGACCTTTGTCGATCCCGCCATCCTGAGCGTCGGCAGACGGCCAGCTGTCGGAAAGCCGTCATCTCAACCGGAGCGGCCAAAGGCAGAGAGAGGGTCCTCGGCTCAGGATAGGCGACCCGAGCAAGACTTGCTGGACTCGATCAAGGGACCGCCGCGGGAGGCCAGCAGCCGAAATTCGCGATCCACGCCCGTGCAGAAGAAGAAGGCTCGGATCCGAAACGTCAAGGAGGCCAAGGCTGATGATGGTGGCTCGCCCGTGCCGATCGTGCACAACTCCCACGGAAAGGGCTGGCGGCAGACGCCGATACTGGAAAACACGTCCTTTCAGCCCTTCCACTCCCTCAAGCGCCAACCGAGGGGCGGCAAGGACAACGGCTGGGCATCCGAGGACGTGACGGAGGAGATGGGCGAGTTCGACTTTGCCAACAACCTGGCCAAGTTCGACAAGCGGACCATCTTTGACCAGATGCGAAAGGAGGATCAGACCGACGACGCCGATCGGTTGGTCTCGCACAACCGGCGGGCGGCGAAGCCGGGGACTGCGGGGGGCAAGAACCTGCACTACTCGGAGAACGTGCTGGACATGCAGTCGAGTACGGCCGTTCCCAGTGCTGATTTCTGGAACAGCGAGGCCGACGTCGGTGTCAAGGACGAGGCCAGGCTCAGCGGGAGGGAGACCAAGAACGGTCACGCTGCTGCTGGTGGTGGTGGCGGTGGCGGCGGTGGCGGCGGCGTGCGTAGGGTTCCTGACAAGAAGTCGGGGCCTACCCGGCGGTCTCAATCCCGCAAGGCTCCAGGGGCGGGCATCAGCGGCGGACATCCGCTGAGCCGTGTCAACTCGACCGTGAGAGACGAACCCGTTCTTCCCGAAAGAAGCGCCGATGAGGGAAGGGAGACAGAGGCTGACATTTTGAAGCAGCAACAAACGCAGCAGCAGCAGCAGCAGCAGCAGCCGGGCCTGTATTTGGTGCCTTCGAATCGACGTCTGGAAGCGATATCGACGCTCCAGATGCTGAATCTCGAAAACATCGCCGCCAACGAGCTCGGCTTTACAGAGGCCCTCATGGCGGAGAACGCGGGTCGGGGCATAGCAGAGGTGGCGGTGACGGCGCTCGACGATCCGGCCATCAAGGTCCGGTTCGAGCTCGCGTCCAGCAGCAGCGGCTCCTCGACCATTGTCGTCCTCGCCGGCAATAACAAGTCGGGAATCCGGGCGTTGGCCGCGGGCCGTCACCTGCGGAACAAGAACATGGACGTCATCGTCTGCCTGGTGGGGATCGAGCGCGAGCGCGACCTCCTCGAAGACGTCCGGCGACAGATTCAGCTCTATCGCAGCTTCGGGGGCAAGGTGGTGGGCAAGAACGAGCTGTTCCAACACCTGCGCGAACCGTCTGGGGCGCCGGTGACGGTGTCTCTCATCGTCGACGCCCTGCTCGGCCTGACGATGTCGTTTGAGGAGCTGCGGATCGGAGACCAGGCGACGGTGTACGAGCTGATGGAATGGGCCAACCGGAACGAAGCCTTCGTCCTCGCCGTCGACGTGCCCACCGGCATCGACCCTTCTACGGGGGCGGTGGCCGTCATCGACGGGAGCCGGCTGTACGTGAAGCCGAGGTACGTCGTCGCCGTCGGGGCGCCCAAGAGAGGTCTCCTCGAGGCTCTCGCCCCGTTTTCTCTCCAGCAACAGCAGATACCACCCCTGGACGGGGACGGGCACGACGAGGATCAGTGGCGGCTCTTCGTCGCCGACATGGGTCTCGGTAGCGCCGTCTGGAGAAAGGCGGGGGCCAAGGTGAGGAGGGGGATCGATTTCGATGGGAGGTGGGTTCTGGAGATGCGTTATTGTAGTGGTGAGGAGGAGGAGGAGGTTGGTGATGAGTGAAGTCTTTTTTTTTTCCCTATTTCTTCTTTCTTTCTGGTTTTGCTTCTCTTTTTCCTTTGCTTTATTTTATATTGACTTCTTTCTTCTTCATCACGATGGAATTTGAGGTTGCGGAGCGAGTGGTCAGGGAAACAGATTTTGTCCTTTTCTTTTGTCGAATCCAGCAGCTTATACCCTCCCCCTTTTCCCCTTTTCCCACATTCTATCCCCTTTTCATCACTTTTATTTACCTTGACTACTACTTATCACTGATCACTTCACCGCACACAACTACAATCACTACCAACCATCATTAACACTCACCCCATACTACTACCACCACTGCCAACCATGAGCACACTCACCGCATGCCTACATACAACTACCACCACTGCCAAGATAAGATATGACACATACGCGATGCACATGAGGATTGTTTGTACGATTTTTCAAGAAGCGGATAACAGAAAGCCCCGTGAGGAGGATTCATAGATATCGATTTATTCAGAGATACGGATAAGTTGAAGCCCCTTGAGAAGGTTCCTTACTACTAGTAGATATCGATTTATTCGGAAGAACGGATAAGCAGAAGCCCCCTGAGAAGGATTCATAGATATCGATCTATTCGAGGAAACGAAGAAGTAAAGTAAAACAATAAGCTGGCTGATTTTCATGACTATAACGCCTCACGTCCGTGTTCGAAAATATGGTGGGTATCTAGTGCTAGTACTGTCCCCTCTCCGGCTCCGAGGCCCAAGCTGCTGCTGCTCCGGCTCGAAAGACGTCCTCGACGACGTCGGAGCCCCAAACGCTATCCTGCCAACTTCGATCGAGCCAGAGGTCCGGGTTAGGTACGGGAGGTCCGTCATGATCGGCAGGAGCGCCGAGGGCGCGACGGATAGCGTCATCGCGACGGACCTGATCGATGCCGTCCGGTAGGTGAAGGCATTCGCGCTGGCTGGCAGAAGCCTCCTGGACGGTCTCGGACCGCGGCTTGCGCACGCGCTCGTACAGATCGAGGGCGGCGTCCGGGTCGGGGGCGCAGACGAAGGCGGCGACGAGGGCGCCCGCGTCCTCGATCGCGCAGGCGGCGCCCTGGGCCGTGTAGGGGAGCATCGGGTGGCAGGCGTCGCCTACGAGGGCGACGCGGTGGCGGGTCCATCGGGGGAGGGGGCGGTGGGTGCGGAGGCGCCATTCCGTCACCTGGCCTTCGGGGGCGCAGGAGACGAGGTCGCGGACGGGGCGGGACCAGTTTTGGCAGAAGGTCACGACGGCGGATTTGGGGCGGCGGACTTGGCCTTTTGAAGAGGGGGGGGATGGTGGTGGTGTTGATGTTGGTGATGATGATGAGGTTGGAGAGGGAGGAAAAGAATTGGAAGAGGAAGAAGAGGAGGAGAAAGAGTCGTCGTCGTCGTCGTGAACGGGATGGAGGATGACGACGTTATAGAGGGCGTTGTGACGAATGGGATAGCCCATGATATGACCCCGAGGACCGATCCATCGAACGGTATCACCACCATCTACAAGAGGACGAAGCGTCTCATGTCCCACCATCCGCTCCCTCGGTATGAGCAGACGATAGGCCGCGTCCCCCGTCTGCTCGAGAGCGACTTCCTCCCTCCCCACGACGTGAGTCCTCACCATGGAGCGGACGCCATCTGCGCCGAGGATGACGTCTGCCTCGTGCCATTCGCCGTCGGAGGTTTGGACGCGAGGCTGCTTTTTGTTGTTGTCGTTGTTGCTGCTGTCTTGGACGGAGATGACGCGGCGGCTGGTGAGGGTGCGGCAGCCGGCTTTGTGGGCGGCGCTGAGGAGGATTCGGTGGAGGTCGCTTCTGTGGATGACGAGGGCGGGGGAGCCGTAGCGGTGGGAGGCGGAGGGCATTATAGGGGCGATGCCGAGTTCTTCATCGTCTGCGTACCGCCTATAGATATCCCAATCTTCTCAATTATACGTAGGTACGAAAGAAGAAAGGAGTTTATAAATTGCTTTACCGTATAGATATCCGCTCCAATTCGTCCGCATCCCTCAACACCTCATCCAGCACGCCTAGCCGAGCGAGGACCCGGCTCGCGTTCGGAGCGACTTGCAATCCCGCGCCGGCCTCCTCCAGCGTAGAGGCCTGCTCTAGGATGGTGACCTGGTGACCCGTCAGGCCGAGGCCCAGACCCGTGGCGAGGCCTGCGATGCCGGCGCCGGCGATGACGAAGCGGGGACGGGTCGTCTCCTCCTTGGCTGATTGGTTTCCCGATGACGGTTTAGGGGGGGCGAATTTGGGAAGGGAGGTGGAAGGGGTGGTGGGGGGGAGGGTTGGTGCGTGGTGAGGGTTAGTATGCATGGTGGTGAGTTGGTTTTTGGGGGGGATGGGAGGTGATGTTGAGGATTGTGGT
This sequence comes from Ophiocordyceps camponoti-leonardi (nom. inval.), assembly GCA_003339455.1. Lineage (NCBI taxonomy): Eukaryota > Fungi > Ascomycota > Sordariomycetes > Hypocreales > Ophiocordycipitaceae > Ophiocordyceps > Ophiocordyceps camponoti-leonardi. Next base: position 29,457 of record PDHP01000209.1, on the reverse strand, counting down.
GGATATGCTGGGGGTTTTTTACGTTCTCGATCTATCTACGAATAATCTATCTATCTACATGGCTTTATGTGTGTGAGTGATTCTTGCTTGGTATTGTTTACTGCGATGTAACTGTGCAGGCTGACGTGAGAGAGAGAGACAGAGTGAAGGAGAGAGACGGGATGTGCTCTCTTCAGGGGGTTAAGAGGAGGGGGGGGGGGGGGGGGGGGGGGGGGGGGGGGGGGGGGGGGGGGGGGGGGGGGGGGGGGGGGGGGGGGCAGGGGAAAAGGCACAATCTTTGGCTGCTGGTATGTGCCAGTGCATACATAGTATGTATGTATGTACACTCAGATGGCTGGCGGTTCGGCATCGGAGGCGGACGTGTCGGAGCCGATTGTTTCATGGCCGAGGGGGGGGGGAACGGTGACGAGACATGATTTATTTTAGGGGGGGGGCTAAGTTGGATGGAGAATTTAGAGATGCATTCGGTGCCGAACAAGGCAGAAGCGTAGTAGCAGAAGAAGAAGACCTGTTCATACATAGTACATAGTAGTTGTCGGCCTATTCCTGCTGTGTAATCTATCTGTGTATTCTCTGGCGTCTCTCTTACGGGGAGTTGACGATGATGAAGAAAGGGGGTGTGTCGAAACTCTCTTATCCTCATATCTCCCCCGTGTGCATATTTATAGGGAGGGGAAGGGAAGGGAAGGGAAGGGAAGGGAGACACTCTGATAATAGGCAGGTAGGTAAAACAGCCGCCCTAATAAGGGATGATAATAAGCTTCGCCAAGCCATGCTGCGGAGAATTGCTTGATTTCCACACTACTAACCCCTCTTTGTCATGCGTGCGTGTGCTTGTGTGTGTCTGGGCTGGTGTGCGCCACATTGAATACTACCTACCCACGGGAGAGAAGACAAGGAGGGAAAAAAGTCTACTGTGTTATAGGTAAGTGTATCTGTAGAGTTTTCTATTACGGACAAGGGAAGGGAGGAGGAGAAAAAAAGGGGGGACTAGAACTGTTTACCTATTTTTGCCGCTGGTAATGTTTTGGGCTACGAAGCGGATGGTGATGTTTCTGGTGGTGGGTGCTGTGAGAGAGCTTCGCACTGTGTTTTCTTCGTCGCGCTATTTCGTCCGCTAGAACGTGCGCGATCAGGATGCTCTAGTAGCTAGTAGCTTATGAGCATCAGCGTGATATACCGAGTCTCAGGCTTTTTACGGGTAGGTACCTACCTAGGCAGCTCTCGTAAGAAAAGCATTCTTATGCCTAGTTCTTGTTCGTGAAAAGACCTCTTGTCAACAGTGTCTTCTTTTTTCCATTTTGCAACCTTCTTCTACACCACCCTCCCTCTTCTCTAAACGGTTTCCTCCAAGGGGAGATGAGAGGGCGCAGACACAGCTTGCAATGGCACACTGTACATACATATGTACATATGTACACAAATATCCTTCTATCGGGGTCGGCGAGGTCATGCTTTGCTAGGTATCCCCCACATTGCCCACTCCGGGGGGGGGGGGGGCCACTGCCATCTATCCATCCGTCTCCATTCTCCGCCGGCTGGGCCCGAGCGGGAGCAGAGGAGAGCCAGAGGGGCCAGCCACTGAGGCCAGACCAGAGGAGAGGACAGGAGAGGAGAAGCCCTGAGACCCTGGTCCGGCAGTCGCACCGTCATTTGAGCCGCGTTGAGGGTAAGCACTGTGCGATGTCGAGCTATACGTACAGTACGGAGCTCACAAACACTAGGCCCTCGTGCGCCAGCCGTTTCTTTGCTTCTACTTCTGTTTCTATATCGGTATCGGATCCCCGTTGACCGTTTTTCGTCCATCTTGATTCATACTACCTGCCTATCCGCACTACCTGCATACAAACATCTAATATACATGTATATTAGTAGTATGCCGTAAATACATATGTGTTATATTGATGAACAAGATAATCAATCCATCGTCCATCCTCAGGCCAGATACACACAGTCAGTGTCATTCACGGTACATCCACGGCTATCAGATACATCCATACGGATACAAACACCACACACACAAACATTAACCCCACACACACAAACCCACTCACTCACTCACCTCCCTCCCTCTCTCTCTCTCTCTCTCTCTCTCTCTCTCTCTCTCTCTCTCTCTCTCTCTCTCTCTCTCTCTCTCGCCTCTCTCATCCATCAATCGCCTCATCTCCGCCTCTCGACGAATCCTACCCATTCTAGACCACTCCGTCTGACGAGCGCGCGCCCTCGCCCGCTCCCCAGAGCCAAGCTCGTCTCGGCAACTCAGCGCCTACCTACATACATATACACATACATACAGTCATACATACACACTGCATCCACACATACACAAATAATTACATACATACATACATACATACACATACAGCCAGACAGACAGACCAGAGAGACCAGACACACAGGCTCTTCTACCATCCCCACACACCACACCACCGAACAACGACGACACGAGACCGACCCTCTCTCTCTCTCTTCTCACCCCCCCCCCCCCCCCCCCCCCCCCCCCCCCCCCCCCCCCCCCCCCCCCCCCCCTCCCCCCCCCCCCCCCCCCCCCCCCCCCCCTCCTCCTCTCCCCTTCCCGCTTGGTCTTTGGGGTACGCGGCCATTGCCCGTGTGTGTATGTGTGTGCGTGTGTGTGCTTGTGCGCGCAGATGCCCGCTCAAGGAGTGGAACAAGAAAAAAAAAGAGAGAGAGGGTCTCTTCTTCGCCCCTTGCTGCCGACACTTCGGAACTTTCCCTTCCCTCGCCCGGGTCGGGCCTCGAGCTCCGTTGCCGACCCTGGCTTTGCATCTGCCGTGAGCGACTTCGACGACGGGCCGTAATCGCTGCCCTTCGCCGGATTCGCCGCTCTTCCATGGCTTTCCTTTCATAGCATCTCTTTTTCTCTCTCCCACCCCCCCCTTCTCCCGGGGTCATGGAGACGTTGGCCTATCCTCCCTCAGCGGCGGCGGCGACGCTGTGCACAACCACCAGCTTGGTGCCCGCCAAGGGCTTCTTGGCAATGACAGACGCTCCATCGTCCGTCGTCTACGAGGTGCCGTGCCAGACGTCCAACCCCCTCGGCGCCGCCGCCGCCGTCATCGCCGCCGAGCAGCGACCCGACACGCACGATAGCTCGTCCGACACGCGATTCTCCGACTTCCGCGATCCTTTCTATGCTTCGACTTTTCCTATATGTTACGCTCTCGCCGCCGCCACCGTCACGGCATACATGCTCCTCATCATGCTCTTCATCACCCCGCGATCCTTTCTCGACGGCGGCGTCGTCTATCTCGGCCGTCGTCGCGGCTTCACCCACAGCTCCTCCGGCGGCGAGAACATTGGCGGTCGCCCTTGGCTTCAAAAGGTGGCAGCCCTCACGGTCGCCGTGTCCCTGACCATCGCCACCCACGACACCTTCAAGGTGGCCCAGCGTCAATACCAGTGGGGCGCTCAGAACGCCGGCGTGCTGCAGAGCGCCGTCATGGGCAGCACCGAGCTCAGGGTGATACGGCTCATATCGAATACTTTTCTGTGGCTCGCCCAGGCCCAGACGCTGATCAGGCTCTTTCCCCGCCACCGGGAAAAGGTCATCATCAAATGGGCCGCCTTTGCCCTCATCACGCTCGACCTCATCTTCAGTGCGCTCAACAGCTTCAACGACCGCTACCCTAACCCCATGGGCGGCAGCTTCGACCATCCCATCCCGGCGCTCAGCTACCTCTTCCAGCTCCTCCTCGGTGTCCTCTACGCCGCCTGGGTCATCTACTACTCGCTGATGAAGAAACGATATGCGTTTTACCATCCGCTGATGAAGAACATGCCCCTGCTGGCCATCATCTCCCTCACGTCGATCCTCATCCCCGTCGTCTTCTTCATCATGGACATATCGAAGCCCGAGTTCACCGGCTGGGGTGACTACGTGCGCTGGGTCGGGGCGGCGGCCGCCAGCGTCATCGTGTGGGAGTGGGTCGAGCGCATCGAGGCGCTGGAGCGGGAGGAGAAGAAGGACGGCATCCTCGGCCGCGAGGTGTTTGACGGCGACGACACGCTCGAGGTCAACGCGTCCGAGTTTCCTTGGCTGCGGCATCGGCGGCATCGCAAGACGGGCGGTGACGGCGAGAGCGGCGGCGGCGGCGGCGGTGGCAGCGACTATCACCACCGTCACCATCACCATCACCAATACCACTACGACGGGTCTCTCCGCAGCGTCAGCGGCTGGCCGACGATGACGGCCCGGCAACGGACGCAGCCGCACACCATGGGCGACATGTTGCGGCCGCCGTTGTGGCCGTCGCGACCGGCGCCGACGGTGTCGCCCATGAGCCGGACGGACACGCCCAGCGCGGCCAGCACAGTCTACGCGGTCCGGTATCACGGGACGTCGGACACGACATCGAGGTCGCCGGAGCCGGATCATCCGCAGTCGACGACGCAAGGTGTAGGAGGAGGAGGAGGAGGAGGAGGAGGGGGAGGTGATGACGAAGTGAGAAGCGTCTCGGTAGACCTCACGCGGCCCCGGCGTTGGCGAACCCTCACATTGGGGACCAGTCTGGACGACGACGACGACGAGGAAGAAGGGGGCGTGTTGGGTGGCAGCACGGAGAAGGAGACGTCGGAAGCGGTGCATAAGCTGGCGACGCGGGACATGGTGGTGACGACAGATCCGCAGCAGAAGGGCGGTAGGGACGAAGAGGCGAGCCGGTGGGACATACGTTCACGACTGGAGCTGTTCGCCGCGAACCAGGCGGAGAAGCTGCGGGAGAAGCTACGGCCGACGGCGGACACGGAGAGCCTGCCAGTGACGAGGATTCCGGCGCCGCCGCGGGTGGGCACGGCTCTCCGGCAGGTGCTGGAGGAGGACACGATGGCGGCGGCACTGGCGGCGGCAGCGGAGGAGGCCGAGGACGACGAAGAGGACGACGACGACGACGAGATGGATGGAGATGAGGACGACGACGAGGATGACGAGGACGACATGGCCGGAGACGAAGAGGCCGGGATAGGTTCGACGAACCCGCCGCTATGGCCGGGGGTACGGCGACGGGTGCTGACGTTTGAGGACGAGTCGGCCTACGACTCGTACGACGACGAGGATTCCACGGCGGAGACGGCGTCGATGGATTCGGTCGATGCGGATGCGGAGATGGAAGTGGAGGCGGAGACGGGGGAAGCACAGGAGCAGGGACGGAGGCATCCGAACGAGTAGAGATGAGGGAATTTGTGTTTTCTTTTTTTTTTTGGCAGCGAGCGAGGCGTTTTTTCTTTTCTTCTTTCTTTTCTCTCATCTTTTCTTTGTTGGATCTCGGCATTATGGGTGGATGATTTCACACACATACATCTTCTACCTGTAAGTTCCTGGGCTCGTGATGAGACGAGACGAGACGAGAGGAGGACGAGAGCCTAGGGGTTACGGGTAAGAACAGGGACTTTTTCTTTCCCTTTGTTTACTAACTTAATGATATTTTAATTTACTGTATATTAATGCGGTAAATGTTGATACATTTGAAGGACGGCTGTGGACATGTTTGGATGCGATTCTATCGTGTAGACTTCTACGGCTCTTATAAGCGGTAATGTAGATGACTTGGGGGGGAATCTCGTCGAATCAAGAGGCTCGACGGAGAAATGATCTTATTAGGTAGGCTATGAGATTTATGAGTGATGAAAGGGGCTCGCTGACAGAGGGGACTTGGTGTTTAGTTGGTCGTTCTAGAGGCCTTCCCCGGCGGATAGCTCGGGACTTGGTCGTGAATGGACGGCGCGGGCGAGTCGGGTTGGCCTGTAGATTGTGGTAGAGGCCTGATTTGAGGGGATCAGACTGTGTAGATTGCAGGAGAGGGAAAGACTTTATCTAACTTACTAGTAGCATCGATATATCTCGTCGAAAGAGAGGTGGTGAGCAAGCACTACGGATAGTCAAGCTAGCCCCCCCTCTTTCTCTCTGTGCCTTTGGTAGTGCCGGATCACAAGGGGGGGAAAACAAGAGAGCGGCGTATAGTATAGAGAGAAGCTAGGGTTAGTCTTTTGACTCTAGCATCTTGGTGGTTGATTCTATCCGTGAAGAAGGCTGGGTCGACGTTGTGGCGTGGCCCGGTCATCGGCCCCCCTAGTGTATAGTATAGTATAGTATAGTAGAGTAGAGTAGAGTAGAGCTTCAAACTAGGACGGAACTGCATGAGGACAAGGAGGAGGCCCATCGGTATCTGTGGGAAGTTTTTTTCTTTAACGGCTTCATTAGTTTGGATGTTGACGGTGTGTACATATGTATGTGAGATGGTATATATAACGTTTTGTTGCTCTCGTCTTGTCTGCGTTGCCTGTATAGACTTATACACAGATCAAAACCGACTACGCTCGCTATACTTCAACCTTTACGACAGCCGTATCTCGTCTGTCTCTTCGTCAGAAAAATCATTCGTCGTCGTCATGGGCAATCTGAGGTCTCTGGTGGCGCTGGCCACTGGATTCGCCGTCGCCGCCGCTTCGGCCAACGACGGCCGGCGAAACCCCCTGGTCGATGCGGAATTCCGAGAGGTCGTCCGCAGAGCGATGGACTTTGCCAAGGTTCCGGGAGTCGCCATCGCCGTCGTCGACGGAGACGACGTGTTTTCGCAGGTTAGTAGGTTCCAATACGTGCCGGCTGTGAGCAAAGAGAAACTTACACTCGTCCTCTCCAGGGCTACGGACTAGAGCGATTCGACCGGCCAGACAAGCCCTGTACAGACCAAACGCTCTTCTACGCCGGCTCTACGACAAAGTCCCAAACAGCAGCCTGTCTATCGATGATGATCAACAACAAGTCAACAACAGCTATCCCGAGCTGTCGAACAGGTGGTCGACCAACGTCAGCTCCCTGATAGGAGACGATTTCAAGTACAGAGACGAATGGGACCACCGCCCACGTTACGCTGGAAGACCTCGTCAGCCATCGGCACGGCTTGCCTCGTCATGACCGGTCGTTGATGCAGGCGAGGGATGGCGTGGCGCTGCCTCTGCGGGAGATTATTCGCGACACGAGGAATTTGGAGGACGAGAACGAGCCGAGAGTCAAGTTTATTTACAGCAATTACGGCTACATGTTTCTGTCGTATGTTATCGAGAAGCTGACGGGGAAGGGACTTGTTCAGGTGATGCACGACCTTCTTTGGGATCGACTGGGGATGAATTCCACCTTCTTCGGTCTACAAGACGCCAGGGAAAGGGGAGGAGATAGGCTAGCGGCCGGACACATCTGGTTGAACGAAACGCAGCAGTATAAGCAGGTGACGTACATGCCTCTAACGGACCTCAGCGGCGCGGGAGCGGTGATATCCAACGTGGGTGATTACGCAAAGTGGATTCGAGCACTCCTCAACCAGACGGAACTGTTCTCTACCGAAGTCTACGAAGACATCAAGAAGCCCAGGATGGTGGCCGATCCGTTCCCCCATCCGAACATCGACGTTGACCTGTACGGTCTCGGATGGCATCGTACCACGTACAAGGGCCGCGTCGTCTACTGGCACGACGGGGTCATGATCGGCTTCCGCTCTCAGGTTTGGTGGTTCCCCAACGATGATTATGGGATGGTTGTTTTTACGAATTCGGATGGGAGCGATATGCTTCCTTCTATACTCGGGTGGCAGCATCTTATACCTGATCGGTTTGGTATCCCGGTGGAGGACCGGTTCAACGCGACTCAATCGTTCGTTCTTCTCTTCACCCTCTTTGATTATGAGATCGGATGATGGGGGCTAACGGCGATGGAAAAAAAAAGGTACGTGGACAGCCAGCAGACCAAGTCGCAGAAATACAACAACGCCGTCAGAAACCTGTACCCCGAATTCTACAACAAGACGCGTACAAACCAAACAAGCCAAGCACAACAGCAGCTATCCGCCCCATCATCATTCAGCTTCGACGCCCTGGCTGGGAGGTACTCGAACGAAGGATACGGCACCATGACGCTCCGCAGGTCCTCCGCCAACAACGAGACGGTCCTTCTGGTGGAGAGGCCGGAGATGACGTGGAGATACGGCCTCACGTTCCGTCACGTTTACGCCGACAACTGGATCGCGGCGGAGGCGTGGGTGGACGACTTGACCAGCCCTGGTGTTTTCCACCCCGTCAAGTTCGTGGGGGCGAAGAATAGTACGGGGGGGAAGGTTGGGGCGATGAGGATTGCGTGGCAGTATCAGGGAGCGACGGAGGCGAACGTCACCTTTCATCGGGAGTCCTCGATGTGAGGACATAAATATATACATGATGATGTAGGTGTGTAATGGTGGTGGGAGTATATAGATGTGAAGAACAGAGAGAGGCCGATGATGTATCGTCAAGATGGAAAGGGGTAATGATTTAATAGATGTATACTCAAGATAGACAGATTGATAGAGATATAACCAACCTCTATTTCCTCATTCTCCTATGAAGAATGAGTCTCGCTACTTTGAATATGGCAAAGGCAAGTCTGCCCGTCCCGTAGACTGTAGACTGTAGACTGTATCCGTAGAGTGAAGCGTCTTTCTGACGGCACCCGTGCAGTCGTCGGATAAGTGGCTTACATAAACGTCTCTGATCACCAAATACCGGGAGAACCGTTCTACCGGCCCTGCGTACGGATACGGGGGGGTGTTTTTCCTCACAAAGGTATCCGATACTTGTCCTCCCGTGCGGAAAGCCCCGCCTCGACAAGCCAACAAGGAAAATTCCGATCGGTATCGAGTACAAACCATACAGAAAAGGGGAGTTAGCGCACAGACTCCCCCCCCCCCTTTTTTTTTCGGACGCGACGAGCATCACGTTTCTTTCCTCCTTTTCCTAACTCCCTTCTTCCTTCCCTTTTCTTTTTTTTTTCCAAATAATAAAGCTATTCTTTTGTATTTTTCTTTTTTCTTTTTTCTTTTCCTTCCTTCCTCCCCCTCTTCTACGGATATCAATTGTGATGATCGTGTGATTTTTCTTGTCTTTTTTTTTTTGTTTTTTCTTCGTTTTCCCCCTCTTATTCTATACGCTGTACTTCTTCTCGTTATCTTCAGAAGGAGAGGGGCAGAGAAGAAAAGGAAGGAAAGAAAAAAAGATAAGGATTTGCATTTCTGGCATCTCTTTCGCGCCCTTTCCCCTTCGCGTCTCAGCGATACGGTTCTTTCCTTCTTACCTGCGTCTCCGAAGAAGAACGAAACTCGCTACACGGCTCTACGCTCTCTACCTACCAACCTATTTCGATCCCTACCGAAATCTTCTCAAGACGACCGAAAAAAAGGGGGGGAAACCATCACGAAAGAAAGTCCAAATACCTGCTCTCTCTCAACGACGGGAAAATAATTATCCCTTGGAATAGAAAGAAGGAAGGAACGAAAAAGGGGGGAAAGAAACGAAAAAGGAAAGAAGAAGGAGAAGGAGAAGAATGACGGAACCTTTCCCCCTCCTCAACACCTCGGTTGATTCGTTGCATCATCAGCATCAGCAGCAGCAGCCGGAAGGACCAGGAGGAAAAGGAGGAAAAGGAGGAGGAGGAGGAGGTGCAGCAGCAGCAGCAGCAGGCATCAAGATGATGAATCGTCGACGGAAGAGCAGCAGCGCTGCCACCGCCTCAGCAGCAGCAGCAGCAGAGATGACGACCGCTTCGTCCTCCTCACCACCCTCGGATTCGACAGCAACCGCCATGACGACGACGACGACGACGACGACAACAACAACAAAGAGATTGTCAAAACGAAAAAGAGCAAGGGGCCTCGTCTCCCGCGTCCGTCAGGCCATGATGCGAACGACCTACCTCCTCCCCGCCCTCATCATCCTCATCACCCTCGTCGGCTACGCTCTCGGCCCCTCGGGCGATTCGAACCCTCTTCGACACTGCCTCTTCCTCTCGTACCGAATAGATGACCCCCAACAACTTCCAACGACCGACGGCAAGAGACCCAACGTCCAGTACGGAAAGGGACCGGCCGATTTCGCCTTCGTCGCCTTCTACACCGTCGTCTTGTCCTTCGCCCGCGAGTTCGTCATGCAGGAGTTTCTGAAGCGGTTGGCCAAGAGGACGGGCCTGTCGAGGGCGAAGCAGGCCAGGTTCATGGAACAGATGTACACCGCCATCTACTTCGCCCTCTTGGGTCCGCTCGGCATGCTCGTCATGAGCAGGACGCCGGTGTGGTACTTTAACACCTTCGGCATGTACGACGGCTTCCCCCACAGGACCCACGACGCCCTCGCCAAGTTCTACTACCTCTTCCAGGCCGCCTACTGGTCCCAGCAGGCCATCGTCCTCCTCCTCGGCATGGAGAAGCCGAGGAAGGACTTCAAGGAGCTGGTCGGCCATCACGTCGTCAGCCTGGCCCTGATTGGCTGCAGCTACCGCTTCCACTTCACCTACATCGGCATCGCCGTCTACACCACGCACGACATCAGCGACTTCTTCCTCGCCACCTCCAAGGTGCTCAACTACATCGACCATCCGCTCGTCGGGCCGTATTTCTTCCTCTTCATGTGCGTCTGGATCTACATGCGTCACTACATCAACCTCCGCATCATCCTCTCCCTCTTCACCCAGTTCCGCTCCGTCGGCCCCTTCAGCTACCACTGGTCCCCCCACATGTACAAGTGCGCGATAAGCCAGTACGTCACCATCCTGCTGCTGTCCTCCCTCCAGGCCCTCAACCTCTTTTGGCTCTTCCACATCGTCCGCATCGCCTACCGCTTCGTCGTCCACAATATCGCCGAGGACGATCGTTCGGACGACGAGGACGAGGTGAAGCAATCACCGCCGCCCTCTGGTGGCGATTCCGTCGGTACGAACAAGCCTGCTGCCATCCTCGCTTCTTCCACCTCTACTACGTCTTCGTCCTTTTCTCCCTCTTCTACATCTACGTCCTCGTCGACGGCGAAAACACCATCCACAAGACGGAGGTGAAGAAGAAGAAGAAGAGAATACAAATCAAAAAAAGAAGCAAAGAAATTAAAATAAAAAAAAGAATCGAAAGAGGAAGAGGGAAAAAAAGGGACCAAGGTCATCTTCGTCCGTCCAAGGTGCCAATGTCAATGAAGTAAAGCAAAGAAAAGAAAAACAAAAAAAAATCACCCTTTTTTTTTTCCTCCCAGGCCTTTTCAGGTCAAAAGGGGGGAGAGAGAGAGACCGTCACCGCATTTTGATTATGTACTTGTTCTTTCTACTCTTTCCCCCCCTTTTTCTCTTCTCTCCCTCCCTCTCTTAATTCCCTCTTTTCCCCCCTTTTTGTCTTTCCTCTCTCTCTCTCTTGCTAAATCTCTGTTCATGTATATATCTCTATATCTCTATCTATCTATCTATCTATCTATCTTATGTGTTATCCCTTGCCGAGAAGTACTTTCTTTCTTTCTTTCTTTCTTCTTCTGCTGAGGCTTGTCCTTTACCTCCTCATAGACAGACCCGTTCGAACCGTTTCTCTCTATCTCTCTCTTTCTCTGTCTTCGCCTCCTGCTCGCTCCATACGAGTCATGCACATATGTATGTATGTATGCATCAAGTATTAAAAGAGATACCTACCTAGTCTGCCTCTAGATATCCGCCGCCGCTTGACCTTCACATCTACACGTCATGACTTTCAAACTCACATTCACACGTGCACCATCACATGCCAATGTCGTCTCTTGCATTGGCTGCCTGCCTGCATCTCTCTCTATCTAATCTCCTCGCTTCTTCCCTCCATCATCCGCACAGGCCGGCGTACCCATATGTGTATACCTACTCGGTATCCGGCGACACCATACGTAGCAGAGGTAGTCTTCCAAGGGGGCAACACAAGTCAGATGCTTCCCCGGCCCCTACCCCTTCACGAAGCCCCCAAAAGGGAGAATGAGAGAAAGGACAAGATATAAAAGTTGAGCAAAATAAAAGAGCAGGAAAAAAAAACGCTCTGTACCCCGTACTCCCCGCCTAATGTCACCACCGCGCCTTGCCAGCCAGCCAAGTCCGTCCGTCCGTCCGTCGCCCTTTTTTCATGAAAAGGCAGGAGAAAAACAAAAAGAAAAGAAAAGAAAAGAAAAGCATGCGTATGCGTTGCGTGTGCGAGTTGTTGTAATTAACCACCGCGTCTACCAATGTCGCCAAGTCCGTTGCCAGATCGTCATCGATTTGCCGTCGTAGCTCATCAATTATCATCTTCCGCCGTATCGTCGACCAGTGCCGGCCCGCACAGGTCTGCGGCAGAAGAGGAAACTCCCTTCGTGGGAGTAGGAACAAACATTAGGAATCGAGCTGAGGGAGGAGAGAACCAAACCGATCGGTTCCCATCTTCCGATGTCCACTCTGGCCCTTGCCACGAGCACACGCCTCGTTCTTGGCCGCTTCCGCAACAGTCGTAGCTCGACGGAATAAGAGGAGAAAAGAAAACCGACCCTCTTTCAACTCAAGTGACTATCGGACCGCTGTCGAGAGGAGGGCAAGACGTTACAACCGTCCGCCATTTCGCTCCGAGGCCAGATGGGAAACTGTTCACCGGAAACGCCTATCCGATGCCGTCTTGCATGCCGAATCCGCTGTCGAGAGGAGTATCGATAAAACATGATATAGGGAGGACACGGGCACAAGTATGCATTGGGGAAAAAAAAAACAATAAATGTCGTGAAAAGAGGCGGACGAAGCCGTCAGCGTCACCCCCGCCTCGTCGTCCACTTACCGCCGCGATTCGTGACCCGAGCCCGCCGCGTCCGACTGCCGATTGGCCAGGCGATCGGCTTCGTGCGACGAGTCGCCATCGGAAGACGACGACGACGACGAAGACGACGAATCTGACGAAGACGACGAGCTCGAGCATGCCTCGTCCGCCTTGCTCTTCGACGTGTCGTTGTCCGTCAAGATGCCGGAGGAGCCGAGCGTGTGATATTCATCTGCCTGTTCTTCCGCCACTTCAGTGTTGGCATTCATGTTAGCCCTCTTCATCGCCTTGTTGGCTTTCATGGTTGCCTCTCTTGCTTTATCCAGGGCCCTCTCGGCCCGACTCTGCTTCTCCCACATGGATGCGTAGCGCCCCTGAGCCGCGAGCAGGTCCTGATGCGTCCCTCGCTCGACGATCTCGCCGGCGTGCAAGACGATGATCTGGTCCGCGTGGGTGATGGTCGACAAACGGTGCCTGCGTTTCCCCCATCGTCGTCAGCTTTCGTCTTCCACCCACCCCAAGAATCATCCATTTTAGACTTACGCGATGACGAGAAGCGTACGACCCTGCCCGACCTCCCACACGTTGTTCTGAATCTCTTGTTCCGTGTGCGTGTCGAGCGCAGACGTGGCCTCGTCCAGCATGATGATGCGTGGGTTCTTGAGTATGGTGCGCGCGATGGCGACGCGCTGCTTCTCGCCGCCGCTGAGCCGCAGCCCCCGCTCGCCGACCTGCGTCTCGTATTGATCCGGGAAAGACATGATGCGCTCGTGGATGCTGGCCGCCGCGCAGGCCGCGTGCACCTGCTCCGTCGTCGCCTGCGGGTTGGCGTACTTCAGGTTGTACATGAGCGACTCGTTGAAGAGGCTGGTGTCCTGCGGGACGACGCCGATGTGGCTCCTCACCGAGCTGATGGTGAGATCCCTGACATTCTTGCCGTCGAGCTCGATGCAGCCCTTGTGGCAGTCGTAGTAGCGGAACATGTGGCGGAACAGCGTCGACTTGCCGCCGCCCGACTCGCCGACGAAGGCCGTCGTCGTGCCCGGCAGGCATTCGAAGCTGACGTTGCGCAGGGCCGGCCGCCGCTTGTCGTAGGCGAAGCTCACGTTCTTCCAACGGATGTGGCCGCTGAAGTTTTCCAGGGGGACGGCGTGGGGCGCGTCGACGACGCCCGGTTCGATCTTGAAGAGCTCCAGCAGGCGCTCGCCCGAGATCATGGCCTGCTGGACGGTGCGGTAAAAGGTGCCGAAGAAGTTGAGGGGCCCCTGCAGCTGCGTCAGGTACGACACCACGGTGAACCAGTCGCCCGTCCTCCGCATGCCGACGGCCACCTGCCAGCCGCAGACGACGGCGGCGAGGATGCGTCCCAGGTTGAAGACGAGCGTCTGGCAGATGTTCATCATCACCATGCCCATCTGGACCTTGGCCTCGGCCGCCTGGAACACGGCCACCCTGTCCCGGTACCGGTTCGCCTCGTACTCCTCGGCGTTGAAGTACTTGACCGTCTCGTAGCTCGAGATGGAATCGTTCTTGACCGCCTCCTCCTCGCGGTCGGCGTTCGTCATCTCGCGCCGCTGGTCCGCGCGGGTCGAGGCCATCTTGATCGTCATGTACAGGTACCAGCACGTGTCGACCAGGTTGATCTCGGCGTAGAGCGGGCCGTACTGGAAGTAGAAGACGGAGATGGAGAGGAACAGGTCGAAGAGCATGGGGACCACCTGGAACGTCACCTGCTCGAGGAATTGGTTGATGGCGGAGCCCTTGTTGAGCGCAGAGAGCACCTCGCCGGTGCGCTTCGACAGGTGAAAGTCGAGGCTCAGCGAGTGGACGTGGTTGAAGGCGGCCGTGGTCAGACCCCGGTACGAATACTGGGATACGGGGATCCAGAGGAGCGACCTCAGGGAGCCCAGGAGGCCGGACTGGCCCTGGAGGATCCAGAGTCCGCCGAGGATGGCGCAGTCGGCGAGGGGGAAGTTTTGCGTCGTCAGGGGCTGACCGTTGCGGACGTCCTTGATGGCCGTCTCGAGCTTGTTGACGACGCGGCCAATCTGGTAGGGGACGGCCATGTTGACCAGCCTCTGCAAGATGACGAGGGCGAAACAGACGAGGACGTGCAGCTGCAGCACCAGTGTATCCTTGGGCCAGAGATAAGGAAAGAAGAGCGAGTATCCCCGAAGATACTCCCACCAAGTCCGATGGGGCAGCTTGTCCGGGCGGTAAAAGGCCGCCGGCTCGTCTTTTCCGGGGAAGCCCTTGGCTGGCGGCCTGCCGTCGTCGGCGTCGTTGGCGTCGTTGTCGTTGTCGGCGACATCAGGAGGGCTCGGTGTCGATTGCCTGCCGGTCGTGTTCTGGGGGTCGGGGCGGTGGTCATCGGGAGCGGGCTCGTCGTGGGATGCGCTGCTGAGCAGCGGCGTCGACTCGGTAACACGGCCGTCTTCGACCCGCACTTCGGGCTGGCGGAGCTTGCAGACCCATGCCATGCAGAAAAGGCAGATGAGGGCCAGCAGGTGTAGAGCTCGAAGAAAATAGAGCAGCAGGTCGAGCTTGGCCCAGTAATCGACGCAACCGTCATTCGAGTCGGAGGCCAGACGAGGCACGAAGTGGCACTGAGCGGCGGCGATAAGGGTGGCGGCGAACATGACGGATTCGCCTACCAAGCCGAGGATCCAGACCGTCAGATGAACAACATTGGGACCCTTGCGCCAGTCGAAGAGCGAGAAGAGAAGGTAGAGGTAGAAGAAGGTGGACCCCATGACGTGAACCTGCATCACTACATGTTAGAGCAACAGACGTCCACGATACCGAGGCCCTCGGAAGTTAAGGGGGGGCAAGGCCGAGACCTCGGCTAAGGGGGCAAGGCTCCCAAGAGATACACATACCACGGTCCACTCGCCAGCCCAAGAAAGGCCCTCTTTGGACCATTCGTAGGGGTTTTCGTGCCAAAAGGCGTGGTTGAAGAGGGCGACGGCGCTGGCAATGTAGGTGGCGAAGACGACGAAGGCCAGGTAGCGAAAGACGATCTTGGCAGCGGGACCGAAGCTGGGACCGAATTTGCGCTCGCCGTTGCTGTCGCGCTTCTTGCGCTTGGTTGCCGGCAACGGCTTTCCCCCGGGACCTTTGGCCTTTGGTTGGGCGAGAAGCTCTTGCTTCTTGGCATTGTAGACGCTATACCATGCGGCGCCGGTCAAGAAGGTGACGAGAAGAAGCAGGGCGTAGAGATATTGAGTCTCGCGGAGGATCACGTCGACCAAGGTATCGGGGCGGCCATGATCGGAACCTCGTCGAGAGGACAGGTTCTCGTCGTCGGCCACCATGGCGGACTAGTAGATGCGTCAGCAAAAGAGACAGGCGAGGCCGGAGGAAGCTGCTGGTTCGCTGTCAAGGTGAATGAATTTCAGAGAGGGGGAAGAGAAGGCGAAGAAAAAAAAAAGAGAGGTGTTTCTTTATATAAGAGGAGGAGGGGGGGGGAATCAGAGAGGGCAGCTGGCAGGGAAGAGGGGGGGAAGAATAGGAGGGGCAGAAGAAAAGGGCAGACAAGCAAGGGGACGAAGGAAAGGAAAAGAAGCGAAGCTCCAGCAAAAGTGCACAAACAGATCCGTGACGAGACGACGATGATGAGAAGCTGGACTTAGAGAAGAAACTGATGGCGTACACAGTTGGCATGGACATTCACCGAGAGCGCACCATGGCACTGCGACAAGTCGAACGGTGACGAAGTGACGACGACGAAGCGAAGAGAGAGAGAGTGTGTGTGTGGGCGTGGATGAGAGACCGAGGACGCGAGGCCGGAGAAGGAGAAGAAAGAATTAAGATGGAGAAAAAAAAACGGGACAAGAGGATGAGAAGCTGACGAGTAGCGCCGCCACAGACGAAGCTGTTTGTCGACGGTAGGTGTAGAGAGAGGGGGGGGGGGGGGGGGGGAGGGAGAGGTGTGGTGAGGTGGTAGTTGGAGGTTTGAAGTTCTGGATCACCGTTGAGCCCGATTTGCGCTTTGTTGGTCCAAGGAAGGAGCGGTCCCTCTTTTTTTTTTCTTTTTTTTCTCTGTCCTTCCCTCCTTCTTTTTCTACAAGCCCGCCGCCGTGTCTCTATATTCTTTTTTTTTTCAGTCTCTCATTTTTTTTTCTCTGCATCTCTTTTGTTAAGAAAATGATTTTATATTATATTGTCTTTATTTTCATCATCTTTTTTTTTGTTCTCAATTTTCTTGCTGTGTCTTTCCTTGTTTGGGTCGCCGCCGCCGCCACGGCATATGTACACACACACGCACACGCCATACCACACCGCAGAACTCCACCCCACCTTCCCCGCTACCAGCGCAATTTTTATTCCTGCATTCTTGTCTCCAGACGCACTGTATAGAAACAGGCGACAAGCCGGCAATTCTTTGACCGTGCGAAAGAATGAAAAAGCGAGCTTTTCTAGTCCGTAGTACGGACGGATAGTATCTATTTGCCTACTATCTAGACGCCTCCCTTCCCTCTCATCCTTGCACCTAGACCCCGGCCCCGGACCAGCTTGCCGGCCGTCCTCGTCCTGGCCGTTGCATTTTTTCTTCTTATTTGCCCGCGATAGTAGTAGATGTGTGTACGGATAGACGTGGTTGATGGATCTATGTATCCCGTATGGCGGCGCAAACCCATATGCGGAATGGCGGGTAAGGAAAGATACAATAGGCAGCCTGCACGGTACCTTGCCGTGTGCGCCTAACAAGTCAGTCAATCGTTTCGCGCCGCCCGTCGGAAGGTTGCGCGACGGTAACAGTGAAAACCGAAAGAGATAGAACAAGAAGCGTGGCACTGGCACTGGCAACATCACCTACTACTACCTACTACCTACTACTTCCATAGCGGTGATGGAATTACCCAGGTAGGCAGTGCCTAGCGGGCGATATGCTTGGAAGTTAGCGGGCGATATCTGTACGGATACCATAAGAAAGCTCATGAATCTTACATGGTACATACATACACTCACTCATTCACTCACTCACTTAGCAGACGCACACATGATACCATGAAAGTTGTTGTTCATATTACCCCCTTCATTTTTAGACGGAACGGCTTTTCAACGACCAGCTGGGGCAGCAGCTGACCGATTGGCCACCCCCCTCCTCCTCTCTCCCCACAAAGCCCATCGACGCTGTCACTGACCCGGCAAAAGGTGGTGTGTGGGGGGTGGTGGTGCTGGTGACAGGCGCGCTGACGACGGGACTCACGAGGAAGGGCTGTCCTCTCCGTGCCGCGTGCGTGAGCGTGACCCTCCCCCAATCATCATCAGCAAAAGCCATTATTCCATTACGACACTCACACATTATTCGTCATGTATGTATGTACATATGTATGTATTTCAAGCTGCCTCAGGTGTGGTTTTTTTTTCCCTCTGACTTGCTGAGAATGTCTCTCGGCTCAGCGCTCGTCATACCTAGACCACGGGTAAAAACAAGCCGTGTCATTGTGGTGGCAAGTTGGGATATCTTTCTCTCTCTCTCTCTCTCTCTCTCTTCTCTGTCTCTCTCGGTCCTATCCGTTTTGGTACGATTAACATGTGCGCATGTGTGTACAAGTAGTAACAAGTACGGATAGTAGGGGAATTATTACAAATCGGGTTCGTCTGCATTCCAACTCACCGTCGGCACTTGAACGGAAAACAGCTTCTCCCCCCCCTCATGCGTCCCCCCCCGGCTCAGATTTCTTATGGACGGATATGTCCAAATCAAATACATAAAATACTATTTGTTGTGTGTGTAGCAAGCTGTAGCTGCATCATCGGCCTGCGACCCAGATGGTTGGGCCGACCCTGCTGGCACTCCATCCATCTCCCATCCCCTCCTCCTCTTCCCCCCCCCAAAAGAATTCGGCAGGGGGGGGGGGGGAGGTGGGGTGGATGGTGGTTGTCAGTGCGTGGGGGCGTGCACACAACAAGACCGCAGTTGAAGATGTGAGATAGATGTGCCTCTACCTCCCGTTTCGTATTCGTATAGCAACACCACGACGAACCGGAAAACAACCCCTCCTCGGCTTCTTATGGGCTCTCATGGGCTCTCATGGGCTCCCCTCCTCACTGCTAACTCCTCGGTGACTGCCAACTACGACCTAAACATCCACACCAAAGCCTTGCCGATTCAAGACCAGCCGCGATGCCGCGCAAGGGCATATCCTGTACCTACTGCACCTGCACCAATCGTCCTTTTCCTTTCTTTTCCATTCTCACCTCCCCCAGATTCGAATTAAAAAAAAATCCCCCGAGAGAAGAAAAGGCACCGTGTCTTCTGCATGCGCCACTGCGAGAGAAGAGGAAACTAGGCGAAGCCGTGACCGATTCCCCTTCTCTCGCTCTACCTATTCGTACGGGGCATTACTATAACCATCTAGCTCATAGTTGTCATCTTCATGTTCATCTCGTCTCCGTTCGCCCATATCTGTCTTTTTAATATATATGCCGTCTTTTCTTATATCCTCCAACTTCTTCTTCTTCTCGTCCTCCTCCTCCTCCTCCTTCTCCTCCCTCCCATCCTCCCCTTCCTATCCCCTCTCGCCTCCTCTCCTCTCCTCTCCTCTCCTCTCCGCCCCCATCTTACACATTTCCCATCCTCAGTTCTTTGCCCCTTCACCGCCTGCAGTGCAATTCTGCAGCGGCAACGCCAGGCAATCGTCCACATTACCTACATACATACATGCCGCCCCGGCATCGCCGACTTGCTTCCGCAACCCCCGAAGCGGACTACTGCTCAGGATAACTTCCGCGGCCCCTCGTCTTTCCCCTTCCCCTTCCCCTTCTTGGGTTTCCCCCACCCTTTCACCTTGTCACCTCACCTCTTCTTCTTCTCCTCCTTTCTTTTTCCTTTGTATCGCTGTCATTTATTCCTTTGTTCTGCTGCTCACCGGTCTGGCGACAACTTCTTCTCGACCGCCGATCTATCTCTCCTCCACTTGAAACCCCGTTCTTGCCCAGCCTCGGCAGATACGAGAAAGGTGATCGATAGGGTCTCCGCCACATCGTCAATGCCACACGATCCCGTGCGACGGGTTTCTCCTTTTGTGTGTAAAACAAGAAGAAGAAGAAAAAAACAACAAAAAAAGAAACGCCACCCAGCATACATATGTACATCCGTAAGGCGGATGGATTCAAAACGCCACGATACAACCATCCAGCCTATATCCGTAAGCCTCACGCTAGAGAGGAGAAGGGAGAAGACGACAAGCGACTAACAAAACGCCACGGTCAAGGCCCAAAAAAAGAAACAAAAAGGCTTTCCTTCCAAGTCCACGTGCTACCAGAAACCTGGGACTCGGATAGGCAAGTTTCTACAACACCTGACCGAGAATTATCTATAAAGAAAGAATTAAAAGAAAACAAAAGGAGAGAGAGAGAGAAAACCGGCCCGTGATTCCTAGTAGCTCTTCTTCTCTCGCCTTTGTCTCCCTCTCCGTGCCCTACATCGTCGGCGCCCGATGACGTACGAGAGACGAACAACACGTCAGTCGATCTCGCCCTTCCTATCCTATCGGGTGCTTTTCTAGCCTCCTATTTATTTTCTTCAGATGTCTCCATTTCCTTTTCTCTTTCTATGGACAACGCGCTGTCTGCCTTGTTTTCGACCGGTCCGTACCTCCGGGCTGCGCCGCTCGCTGGCTTCTCTCCCCGCGGCCGTTCCTCCGCCGTCGACGGCAGATCGGGTTTCGAGGGCTGATCGGGTCAGGACGCGAAAGAGCCACGCCGTGTGTGTGTGTGTGTATATACGTCAGTAAACTGAGGTCATGTAGTCGCTCCAATGAGGTCGCACATGATCATACGAGATTCTCCGTCCTTGTTGTACGATGAATATCATTCACAGCTTTGCGCTGGTATCCGTGTGCATGCTTCGTGTAAATGGAATCACGAAGTGTACAGGGTAAGCTACACTTTCTCGAATCAACGCCTCGGCTCTTTGCTCAGCCTCGCCGGACGAAAGTGGGGGCCCAAGCTCCCCAGCCTCAGCCTCGTCTTTACCTGATAGGCTGATACGCTACCCCAGCATCGTCATTGCACGCAGAAAAAGGGGGCGTTGCGCGGGATCCCATCATCATCGCATCGACCGGCGAACATCATCAACCCCAAAAAACGCCCAACTACTATCTTCCCCGCATCGACTGATTCCCTTTTCCCCCGTTCATCATACCCTCGAATCCTCTTTTTTTCCCCGGTCTTTTTGGCTCGCGGCCCGCTCCGCCGACGTCAATCGGGGAGGTTGCCAGCGGCGCGGGCCCCGTGCTTCCCCCCCAAGAAAGGGACAAAGACAACACCCTCAAAGACGGGAGATTCTTATATCAGATTAAACGGAATTCATCACGATAAATTTCTTCGATTCGTTGTTTCGGGTTGAATTCGCCAGATATGGCTCAGCAATCGTCGCCGACGCCGTCTACGCCCGTCAAGGTCTCCGCCTCGGCGGCGAATTACTCGGCCGCGACGCTGGAACCGGATCTGAGATCACAGGTCAACGACGCTCTTCTTCGAAGTGGACATATAACCCGGTCCGTCTTCCCAAGTTCTCCCCT
Organism: Ophiocordyceps camponoti-leonardi (nom. inval.); assembly: GCA_003339455.1. NCBI lineage: Eukaryota > Fungi > Ascomycota > Sordariomycetes > Hypocreales > Ophiocordycipitaceae > Ophiocordyceps > Ophiocordyceps camponoti-leonardi. The sequence goes on along the minus strand of PDHP01000209.1, from coordinate 8,333 downwards.
CCTCTTTGAGCAATTTACAGATGCAAAAAAGATGCACAAAAAACTCACACTTTTTTTCGTTAACATGCAAGTAGGATTCACGAAGCCCTCCTCCACGCCCTTCACTCCGACCCATCCAACTGGCCGACAGCGATCCAATCGCACGCCCTCTTCCTCATGCGAAACGGCCAAGCCCCTACCTTCCCAAAGCTACTGCAGCGCGTCCTCAACGACGTCCGCAACTCGTCGAAGCCACCTCCCGCCTCCGCCGCAGCTGCTACGTCCGGCGCGGCCTCCAACAGCGGTAACAGCATCGTCTCTAACGGGGATGGCAAGGCTGCTAATGGCGCAACCCCTGCTACGGAGCTTAGCCTCGCTCTTCCCGAGTCCGTCGTCGAGGAGGCCCTTCGCGTCACTCTGGAGTGCCTCGACACCATTTGCGATGTAGAATACCCGGAATCCTGAGCCATCCTTTTCTTCCCTTTCAACCGACATAGGAAGGGGACGGTGGGGGGAAAAGTTGTCGCTCGACTGTTCCTACTCCTGATACCCCGTACCCGAATATTGTTTGAGCTAAGATGGGGAAGAGGAGGAAAGACATTGCTAGATGCGAGGAGACGGTGGCAACAGAGCCCGCCCTCGCCCAACAAAATCACACAACAACAGAATATCCTGCCGGAGAGGGAAACGGAAAGCAGCGTCGCTGAGTCGCCTTTCCGCTCTGTACATCAACCACCCAATAATGGGCGAGTTGCTGCATAAATAAGTCGAGAAGCATTGTCGAAAAGCCGCATACACATCAAATATATTAAGCACGCAACGTCCCTTACACGCTACATCTCTTTTGTCCGTCCACTCTTTCTTACTGCTTCCAACAGAACATGACGCCTTGTCTTGACGTCAACCCATAGGTGCTACTCAATAAAAAGACCATCGCGTAAAAGGGCAAGCAGAGTTGCTTCGTCTATGTATACGGGGACTACTACTAAGAAAATGTCCCTAGCGTTCTCCGAATTCCTCCTCACAATGTGTCGACCAAGTCCTTTTCAAAAGCTAAGCAGGCCGACGTCTGCTGTTCATTGCAATCGTTCTGCCACCCTGTTGCGTCCGTTCTACCAACTCCCGAGCCCGAAATAGCAGCTACAACAAAGTGCGATCTGTATACAGTGTCACAGCCCGTTCTCTTCCCACCATCCCAAGTCCCTTGCGGCAAAGGCCGGAGAGCTCAGTCGTACAGATCGTCGTCGTTGCCGGCATCGCCGAAGCCGTTGCCGGCCCCACCTTCAGCCTGGCCGCCCGACCCGCTCTCCGGGAACTTGAAGAAGGCACCGGGGCCCGCATTCTTCATCTGCTGCGCAAAGGCCTCGTAACGGCGAATCTCCACGTCCGTAACCGATCTGCGCGCCATTTGCATCGCCTCTTCGAAGTGCGCCTTGGTCAGTTCCGGCACCGGGTCTTCTACGTCCTCGTCCATGGCCACGTCCTCGCCGGCAGCCTCGCGAGCCTTGGCGCGCTCGATGTCGAGCGTGATGGCCTCTTTGATGGCAATCTTGACCGCGCGTTGCGTGATGAATCCGAGATCAGCACCGGAGAAGCCATGGGACTTGCTGGCGATATAACCGAGGTCGACGTCAGAGGCCACGGGCGTCTTGCGTAGCTGAGCCTTGAGAATGCCCAGTCGGCCGGGCTCGTCGGGCAGCGGCACGTAGATGAGCGAGTCAAGTCGTCCCGGGCGGCACAGGGCGGGGTCGAGCTGCTCCGGTCGGTTGGTGGCACCGATGACGAAGACGTTCTTCTTTGATGTCATTCCGTCCATTTCTGCAACGTGTCAGTAACAGTCGTCACAATCAAATCCACGTAGTACGGAGCCACTTGCCGGTCAGAAGCTGGTTGACAACTCGGTCGGAGGCACCACCGGCGTCTCCAACGGAGCCACCACGAGCCTTGGCGATGGAATCAAGCTCGTCGAGGAAGACGACGCAAGGAGCAGCAGCGCGGGCCTTGTCAAAGATGTCGCGGATGTTGCTCTCCGACTCGCCGAACCACATGCTGAGAAGCTCAGGGCCCTTGACGGAGATGAAGTTGGCGGCACATTCGTTGGCGACGGCCTTGGCCAACATGGTTTTACCGGTACCGGGAGGTCCGTAGAAGAGAACACCTCGAGACGGAGATAGACCGAATTTGAGGAACTTGTCGGGATGGTCGACGGGATACTGGACGCTCTCTCGGAGATCCTGCTTGACACCCTCGAGACCACCAATGTCCTCCCAGCGGACGTTGGGAACCTCGACAACGGCGACCTCGCGGAGGGCGGACGGGTTGGAGACGCCCAGAGCGAAGCGGAAGTTCTCCATGGTGACGCCGAGGGAGTCGAGCACCTCGGCATCAATGGTGTCCTCGTCAAGGTCGATGAGGTCCATCTTCTCGCGGATCTGCTGCATCGCTGCCTCGGAGCACAGAGCGGCAACATCCGAACCGACGTAGCCGTGCGTCTCGGCGGCAATCTGCTCCAGATCAACATCGTCACCCAGCTTCATGTTCTTGGTGTGAATCTGCAGAATCTCGAGTCTGCCAGTCGGATCCGGAATACCGATGTCCACCTCGCGGTCGAAGCGGCCGAAGCGGCGGAGCGCCGGGTCGATTGAGTTGGGGCGGTTGGTGGCAGCCATGACGACCACGTTGGAGCGGGCCTTCATGCCGTCCATAAGCGTCAAGAGCTGGGAGACGACGCGTCTCTCGACCTCGCCATTGGTCTTTTCACGCTTGGGAGCTATGGAGTCGATCTCATCAATGAAGATGATGGCCGGTGAATTCTTCTCCGCCTCCTCAAACGCTTTGCGCAGGTTGGACTCGGACTCGCCAGCCATCTTGGACATGATCTCCGGACCGTTGATGAGGAAGAAGAAGGCTCCCGTCTCGTTGGCGACGGCGCGGGCCATGAGCGTCTTGCCCGTGCCCGGGGGTCCATAAAGCAGGACGCCACGGGGAGGCTTGATGCCGATAGACTTGAAGAGCTGAGGGTGGCGCAGAGGCAGCTCGACCATCTCTCGGATCTGGGCCATCTGCTTCCGGCAGCCGCCAATATCGTCGTAGCCAACCTCGTTGAGGTTATTTTCCTCCTCGTCACGTTGAAGGGGCTCGCCTTCGCAGTGGATGACGGTATCTTGGGCGACGATGCCGTACTCGGGAGGGTCGACGTCGATAACCTTGAACTCGACTTGCCGCATGCCACCGCGGATCAAGAAGGTGTCACCCTTGCGCACCGGTCGGTAGGCCTCACGAAAGTAAGGAGAGAGGAAAACGTCGAATAAGGAGCCAGTGAGGCCCTCGACGGTATCGGCAATGGGCAGGACGGCGATCCTCTTGGCCTGTTTGGAGCATGAGACGGGTATGTCCACTAGTCATTCAAAGCCGACGAAACTTACATATTTGATATCCGGGCATGGATGAATGGTAATCATGTCGCCATGTTTGACGCGAAGGTTGTGGCGAACGACGCGGTTGATTCGGGCGCTGCCGTCATCCAGGTCATCCTCGGCCAGAACGATGAGGACAGTGTCCTTGCGCTTCTTTCCTCGGACGAGTACAGTGTCGCCGCGGAAGAGCTGAAGCGACTCCATAGTAGCATCGGAGAGGGCGATGATGCTGTTGTCGTCGCTGACGGCATCGGTGACCCTGGAAGATGTTAGCAACCGACCAAGGCGGATGGTAAAAGGAAGGAGGTGATTACATCAAGTGGTTAGGCTTCTTCTTCTTCTTGAGAATCGCCGTTGCAGTATCATCTTCCTGAAAGATGGGTTAGATGGGTGACGAAATCGGGAAGGGCTGAGCGTACATGTTTGATATCTGCGCCAGAAGGGTCGCTGAAGGAAGCGGAGTCAATATTTCCATCCCCGACGAGAGGTTGATGATGTTTTCAGAGCGACGTACGTCAAGTTGACCTTGCTCTTGTGCTCTTCGGGCTGGGAAGCCATCGTGTTTCTGGTTTGTGAAATACAGCAGGCTGATGCAGAAGGGGTGGAAACGTGGCCGACAGATGACGGGGCGACGGGATGCAGGCCTCAGGCGAATCTGCCGCTTCTCCCTCGTGTGATGGGAAGGTGCGTGAGGAGATAAGCAGGAAGAGGGAACAAATCGTGCGAAGGGGCGGGAGATATGAAAAGGAGCGGAGACGGGTTGAGGTTGGGAGGAGGAAAGAAATCTAGCTTGATGCTCGGGCTCGACGAGATACGCCAGCGAGTGATGAATGAGCAAGCGAGGGCGGAGCGGATCATAGATGATGCTGACAGCAGGTAGCGAACGGCACAGCTTGGAAGCTTCTGGTCAGCTTTTGGTGGCGATTATGTAAGGTGGATAACTGTTGCAGCTGTCTGCTGTCCGCTGTAGCGTCCTGTAGCGTCCTGTAGCCTGTGCGCTGTAGGCTGTAGGCTGTAGCAGTTGTTTGTTGTTGCTGCTTGGTTTCAGGCAGCCGTCAACGCGCAAGCTCTTGGTCACAAGATTTGCGCACGCTGGAAGAGCATCGGCTTGCAAATTCGGACTTTTCTGACTGTCCGCTGATCTCTGCCGCAGCTCCGAGAACCGATTGGACGACCCGATCGCCGGACAAACATCACCCAAATCTCCGATCAGCCCAGTGCCGAATCTGACCAACGACGCCCTCTGCTACGGATGAGAGGCCTCAGACAGCTGCTCCATACAATGCAAACATACATATCCATGACATCCGTACAGATGTACTCGTAGGTCCTAGGCTCGTGTCTAGCCTCACGAGCCAAGGACCTACGGGAAAAATACAAACGGGTATCTAATTCATCGAACCCTTGCCCCTGACCCCTTTCATCCGTCACACGCAAAGGCGTCGTTCAGATAGCGCACAAACATGTCCCGCACCCCCCCTGCCGTCATGTTGCCGACCGACTCCAGCCCGATGCCACCCCTATTTAAGCCGACAAAAGCGCGCCTCAGCCGCTGCAGCTGCGGTAGCCCAAGCGTCTTGCCCGCGGGCAGTTCCAGAACGAGGTCGGGTTCGCCAGGGGTGGTCGACGGTATCTTGACGTCGCCTCCGTCCGCTTGCTGATCTAATATGCGCTTCACGACATGTTGCGTCTCGCGTTCGAGTACGTAGAGGTAGTCACCGTCGGTGTCTCGGCCACGAGGTGCCGTAGCCTGGTTAGGCCGGACTACGGGGCGGCCGTCGCCGGCAATGGCTTCCCAGAGTGCATCAAAGGTCTCGCGGGTGCGGTCCGCGCCATCGTCCCAGATGAGGGTAAAGAGAGGGCTGTCCCAGCGTGCCATGGCGTTGGGCTCCTCGTAGCGGTAAACGAGATTTTCCCAGTTGGCGGCTTCGTAAGCGTTGGCATCGGCACGCTGCAGCCGCTCCTGGTTGACATTGCGCGCGGCGTCGACAGAGCAGCCGACCTGCAGGATGCAGCTAGGGGTGCGGACGGCCTTGGCCTCACAGTGAAGCTGGTAGCGCCAGCCTTTGATATAGTTGAGCCCGTCGAGGATGACGAAGTCGCGATCGGACAGGACGCGCTTCACGGCGCCGTAGATGGCGGCGCGGGCATCTTTCTCGCTCGCGTTAGCAGAGCGGGTGTGCGCGGGAAGGTTGGCGGGAGAAAGGTCATAAACAGAGCGTGAGATGGACAGTGAGTCGTCTGAGATGAGGTGAAGTCGCCGGCCTTTTGAGTCGGTAAGGCGCTCGCCGAGGTAGTCGTATAGCTGCTGGGCGCGCGTCGATTTTCCCGATGTTGGGAGACCCGTCACGACGATCAACTGGTGAGCGTCTGGTCAGCAAAGGCGGCGTCGAGCGCGGAGGGAAAATTGACGGACCGGCATTGCTACCAGCGCAGGGCCACGGGGGTTGACGATGAAGCGGGCGTTGAGGCTGGCTGGGTTAGGGGGGAACCACGTGACATTGCACTTACAGATTACGTGGAGCGGCGAACATCAGTCAACGTCTAGAATGGCAAACCACCGAGACTGACGATATGAGCAGTCTCTCTGTCCGCAGGTACGGATCCTATCATTGGCAGGGATGGTCGATTACCATTTGGTCGGTACTTCAAGGAGAATTTCTAGATGTGTCGAATTTGTCTACCTGATATGGACGAACGCTCGAATAACGTCTAATCAATATCTTTCGCGCATTCATCTGCGCCGGCCTCCGCGTCCGAGGCCTTATTGAAGTTTTTGATGCCTTGCACTTCATCTTCATCCACCGGTGCCCAAGACTTCCGTGAACTCCCACATGGCAAAGTCTACTCCTTTTTCATATCCGTAAAGCTGAAGACTCTCGTCGTCGCGCGCGACGCCAACCCCCCATTTCATACTCCTCCACGACATCCACAGTTCCCAACCTCCATTTGGATGCTTCCAGGCTATGAAATCTTGACCTTCGTAACCAGGAGAAGGTGAAACAACAATTCGATTTTTGCTATTCCCAAGAAGGCCATCGGATGACATATTTTGAAAGCCAAAGAAAACGTCGCGCTCGACGCATTTCCAGAAGCAACAGCCCATCTGACCGTCGATGCTAACTAGCTGTACCTTGCCCTCAAGAAGGCTGATGACGCGGCCATCTGATCGTCGACGAATGATGAAAGTCTTTCCTGGCCACGGCGAAACATCCACCTTGACGGGACGGCCTCCCACGCTATTAAGCGCAGGTTTTTCTCCTGCTGCCGACGTCGTAGCTGTGGCCTCAGTAGGACAAAGATCTGTGAAGATCTCGCTTGCCGCAGAATGAACTTCTTCCATTTGGGGAGAGTAAAGTTTGGAAAATGCAGATAGACTGCCGTAAAGCCGGTTTGTTGACATAACTTGATTTTGTTGATGGTGGCTCAGGAGAGAAAATTTTCAGGACGAACGAAAGGAAGAGAAAGGCACGGGCACATGCAATTACCCTGAAAATTAATAACAAGATAAGATAGCCGAAAGAAATCAACATGTAAACGGAGAGGGGGAATTTCACGCAGATGGGCACAAAATAAATACACGCACATATCTAGGAAGGTCGTGCCTATTTCCCTGTTGTTCGTTTGCCTGTAAGAGAAAGACAGCTGCATCGATTCTCGAACGAAGCCTTCCCGGTCTCTGCAAGCCCTCAGTAAGCGATGCGTTGCTCGCGGCATCGGATGCATGGTATATACCTATATAATTATCTACCCCGCAAGATTACCCAGAAGCCATCAACATTTGCCTTGCATTCTGTCTGCATGAAGAATGTCTCGTCCAACCTACGTCTCCCTACCGAAAGGCAGCATCCGACTCCTCCGAATCTTGCCTCACGTAGACGAAACTGCCCGCGTGGAGTGTCGCCTCTCTGTCCACGACCTCTTAAGCTCGGGGAGAAACCATCCTTACGAAGCCCTCTCATACGCATGGGGCTCTCAAGCCAGGCTTCGATCAATCATTATCGACGACTGCGAATTCTCAATCGGTGAAAATCTTCATGCGGCGTTATCACATCTGAGAGATGGCTTTCTTGAGCGAATCTTATGGATTGATGCTATTGCATCAACCAGAGTGATTCCTATGAGAAGTCCGACCAAGTCCGATCCATGGCCAGGATTTACGCCAAAGCGCAGCGTGTGATTATCTGGCTGGGAGACTCTGCTGACGGCAGCCACGATGCGCTGGCAGCAATTCTTCGAGCCGCTGGACAGTCACCGTTGCCCCTCATATCCTCAGCCGAACATAGGTCGATTCGTCAGCTGCTTCAACGATCCTGGTTTCAGCGCATCTGGGTATGATGATCGCTACCTAGGAAGCTTTGCAGAACATAGACTACTATGCAATTGCTGAACAATTTACTTTAGATACTTCAAGAGATTGCCGCTGCTCGACAGATCCTCATCAAGTGTGGCTCTACTGGCATCGATGGATATGCCTTCTGCTTAGGCCTCGACGCTTTGAAACTGCCGTCCAAAACTACCTTAGCGGGCGGGGGGGGGGTTTTGGACAGGGGGTGTGAATGCGAGTACGTCGCCGACAGCTATTATCCGTCGTATTGCTTGCAGCAGATAGAAAAACCTTTCTGAGATGTCAGGATTTGGAAATCTGTCGGTCGTCAATAGCTGTCGGACTAGTGTCAGGATTACCAAAAAAATTTGAACCGGTACTTTACTTTACCTCTAGTACTTCCGGGAGTACTTTGCATTATTTTCTACGAGGTACTTTCATTTATACAGAGGTACGCGACACGGCTACGGCTACGGCTACGGCTACGGCTACGGCTACGGCTACGGCTACGGCTACGGCTACGGCTACGGCTACGGCTACGGCTACGGCTACGGCTACGGCTACGGCTACGGCTACGGCTACGGCTACGGCTACGGCTACGGCTACGGCTA
>PDHP01000208.1:0-60629 GCA_003339455.1 Ophiocordyceps camponoti-leonardi (nom. inval.) | reverse complement strand
TTATTATTATTATTATTATTATTATTATTATTATTATTATTATTATTATTATTATTATTATTATTATTATTATTATTATTATTATTATTATTATTATTATTATTATTATTATTATAAGGATTACTAGGTCCTTTCTAGTATTTAAAAATCTATACCCTAATATTTTAGTTAATATAAAAGATATAAAATTACTACTAGGTAAAGGGAAAAATATTAATAAGGGCGTTCTTTAGCGCTATTTATTTATTAGTTATTATAACCCTTAGTAAGCTCGCCTTTACCTATAAATAAAGGGCTTTAAATCGTTAATAAAGCTACTAAAAGCCTTCCTTTTTCTCTATATTAATAAGGCCTTAAGCAAAATCTATAAGGCTTTTTTAGTTAATAACCCCTATTACCTAGAAAAGATATAATTTAAACCTATTAGTATTATAGGTATTATCTATATTAATAACCTTAGGAAACTACTACTATATCTCCTTATACTAAGGATAGGTCTAAAAAACCCCTTTAACCTTATTATTATCGGAATACTTAACTACGTATTTAATTTCTACCTCCTCGAGGAGGGAAATAAAGGCTTATATTACTATTTTACCCCTAAGAGCCTTATAATAGATTATTTAATAATTATTATAAACGTTTTATTATTAAAAGTATTATTATAATAACTCTAACTAGTCTTAAAGAATAGTATTAAGTTCTTATACTAGTAGGGCCCTATATTTCGAAAGGGTTTTCTCTAGTACCTTTTATATTAATATACGATAGCGATAAATATTATATACTAAAGGGTAGGTTAACTTTTAATAATTATAATAACCCTTAATAATATAATAGGTTTACTTCTATACTATAGCCTTATAAGTAATAGCCCTTATTCTATATAGGTAATTAAGCTTTTATATCGATATTTTCCTAAGCCTAGTACCCCTATAAGTAGAGGTATAATAGCTATTATAATTATAGGTAAAATCGTAGAAAAAAGGAAGAATCTACCTATTAAAATTATATTTCTACCCTAATCTACCCTTAATTAGGGCTATACTATTTATATAGAAGAAATCCTATATAAAGTTATAAACCTCCTTAAAAGAGTCGAAAAGCGGTAATAGGGGAAGTAGGGGAATTAGCTTACCGCTATTATTATCCCTATCCTTATTAGTAAAGGTATTAGCGGGAGTATTATCGGTAAAGGTATTAGTAGGAGTATTATCGGTAGGAGTATCGTTAGTAGGAGCTTCGTTAGTAGAGGTATTAGTAGAATTAGCGGTAGTATTAAAATTTATAATAATAGCCGTATTTTCTAGGGTATTATTAGTAGAGATCTTAATAGTAGAAGTAGTAGTAGAAGTAGTAGTAAATATAGTAGTAGAAGTAGTAGTAAATATAGCGGTAAATATAATAGTAGTTATAAAATTTATAATAGTAGCCGTATTATCTATAATATTATTAGGAGAGATCTTAATAGTAGAGATTTTAATAGTAGAAGTAGTAGTAAATATAAAGTTAGATATAATAATAATAGTAAAATTTATAATAGTAGCCGTATTAATTATAGTATTATTAGGAGACATTTTAATAGTAGAAATCTTAATAGTAGAGGTAGTAGTAAATATAGAGTTAAATATAACGGCGATAGTAAAATTTATAGTATTAGCCGTATTATTAAGGGCGATAGGAGTATTAGTAGTAAAGATAATAGTAGCGTAAAAGGAATCTATTATTATAATAGTATTAATTATAATAAAAGATAAAGCAGAGTATTAATTATAATAAGAAATAGAGCGGAGCGTTAATTATAAGGAGAAATAGAGCGGAGTATTAATCGTAAGGAGAGATAGAGCGGAGCGTTAATTATAAAGAGAGATATAATAGTAGTAATAATCGTAAAGAGGAATATAATAGTAGTATTAATTAGGAAGAGGAATATAACGGTAGTATTAATTAAGTAGGTAGGAAGAGCTTTAATTCTTAATAGCGTTACTATAGTATTACTAGGTACTAAGTAGTACTTTCTACTATTATCGGGATTAGGGAAAGCTTTATATATAAGGAGAGGGAATAAAGATAAAGAGTACGGGGATAAATACTTTATATAAAGTTAGGGTAAGCTCTATATAATTATTATCTCTAACTCTCTATCTATAGTACTACAAATCTAACTACTTATATATAAATACCTCTTCTAATCTAGAATATAGAAGAAGAAGAAAAGAGCTTTTTAACGATTCTACTATAATTTATTATCTTCTTATAGGATTAAACGGTATAACCGAAGAGTCGTATAGAGTAGCCGAAGGAGTCTATAGAATCTACGAGATAACCCTAAATCGTATAATTAAATAGTTATTATAAAGGTAAAGACTATAATATAAAGTAAATCGCTAAATCCGGCGATTCCTTATATTAAGAGATTATAAGGTCTAAGAGTAGATCTATTATATAATTATAAGGATTATTATAAAGGTTATTATATCTTATATAGGTAGTTATACTTAATATACCCCCCTAGGAGCGATTATAATAGCTCCTACCGTATTATATATATATTATATACTAGCCTTATTAAATAAGAGGCTATATTAAGATAAGACCGAGTTATCGAATAAAGCGGGCGAAGAGTTAGCCTAGTAATACCTTAGTTAGTCTATTAGCGATTATATAGTTTATATTAATATAGGTTATATTAAAGTAATCCTCGAAGAATACTTATTATACCTAGGCGTTATAAACGTCGACGTACTTAAGGGCTATTTTAATCTAGAGTATATTTATAATAATAAGTCGGATTATTTACTTATTATTATATTTGATTATTAGCTTATAATTAAGCTAGAGATCGATTTATTAAAAAAGGCAGAAGAGATTAATAGTCTCCTTAATAGCTTAAATAAAAGCAAGGAGTTCTACTTTTATTAATAAAATTATAACTATTATTTACTTATTTACTACTTACTAAATAGGGCTATTAAAAAGCTTAATAAGGTATCCTTAGTTTAACTTACGGCTATCCGGGTTATTAGTAAAGGCTATATTTAAGGTAATCTAGATTTCTTTATTATTATAGTACTAAATATCGATCTCGGTTAAGTCTTTATAAAACTCGATTATAAGGAACCTAGTAGTATATAGGTATTAGATTAATTAATCTATAACCTAAGTATACTTTACTATAGGGTTATATAAGTACTCGCTAAGTTTACTATAAACGAAGGAAATATCTAGTCGAATAGTATTAGCTATAAAATTAATATATTTAAGCCTCTTTTAATAGGTAAGGATTTATTATAATAAGGCCTATTCGGTTACCTTTTATAATTAATTACTAGGAAACGGGTTACTTTTATAAGAGTTACTCTTTATAATATTAAACTAGGTAATAACCTATTTAATATAGGCTACCTAGTTAAGCTATATACGTTTTTACTATTAATCCCTAATAATATAAATCCTAAGATACTATTTAATCTCTCCGAGTTATATTAGTTCGTATATACTTAAGAGATATTAGATAAAGTCTTTAGTATTATCTTTATAGTCTTTCCTAAATAGGATTACGATATTATTTATAAAGAAAAAGACTAGAAAATTAACGTAAACTATAATATAGGGCTTATCCGCGTATTTCTAGAATCCTAACTTAGTTATTATAATAGTAAACTTATATTATTATAAGGCTAGGGATTATTAAAGGCTATATAATACCCTCTTTAAGCGTAGGACTTATCCTTACTTCTTAAAGCCTTTAGGATATTCGATATATACTATTTTATCGATTTTTATATTAACGAAGGTATTTACCGTATTTAACTAAATATACTCTAGGTCGAACTTTATTATTAGGGCTATTATAAGCCTAAAGTTATAAACTACGAGTATTATTACGTATATATTTTTATTAGACGGTTATTATAGGTTTTTTCGAATATATAAGTAGGACTTATATTTAGGTAAGTACCCGTTTTTATTAAATTTATACTAGAAAGCCTATATAAGAAGGAGGGCTCTCCTATATTCGGGAAGTATTTAATTATAATAGAATAATTCGAATATATTTTTATCGATTAGCTTTTAAAATTCTTTATTAATAGCCTTCTTAAACTTATCCCTAAATAAATATCCTATTATATTTTTCTAGTTATATAGAATAAGTAGGATAATACTTTAATAAGGTCGCGTTTTCTATATATTAAATACTATTATATAAAACGCTATTACGTAGTTAATCCTTATATAATCTTTATAATCCTCTAGGTTTATAAGTATAGGGATTTAAACTTCGAATCGTACCTAGTAGTCTCCTTTTTATTAAACTTACTAAGTATTAGTTATCTCTAGTTTAGGGGTTAAAGGACCCTAAGTCTTAATAGTATATTCCCGTATTATTTAAAGAATATTAGCTAATTCTTCGGCGTTTTTAGTATCTTCCTAGGGCTCCTCCTAAAGCTCCTTAGAGTTATTAGCTATAATTATATTTATTTAATTTAGTAGTTCTAGGGCTATATTTATAAGTTTATAAGTTCCTACGATTATAAGATTATTTATTATAGCTAAAGGGTCTAGGTTTTTAGTATTATTAATATATTCTAGGAAGTAGATAATATCCTTAGTTTTTTATAATTATTTATACTTACTATTATAGAAGTATACTTTATTAAATATAATATCCTTAATTCGTCTAACTTTATACTTAGCTAGGATTTAAATCCTAAAAATATTATTAGAATTATAGCCTATAAGGAATCCTTTCTTAGCGTAGGGTTCTATTTATAAGTCCTATTTATATATAGACTATTAGGCTTATTTTATAAAAGGGTATATAAAGTACTTATATACCCTTAAGTATAATATATTAATTATATAGCTTACTTATCCTTTATTATAATCCCTAAGCTAGTCGTATAACTTATTAAGTAGCGTAAACTATTTAATTATCCTATTTAGAGTCCTATTATAAATATAAATTACTATTTTCTAGATTTCTAGCTATAAAGACTTTAGGTAGTTAGCCCCGATTCTTATAGCTCTAGCTTTTATACCTACTACCCCCCTAACGCGTTCGGTAGGGCTATTTTAGGCTAAAGTATAGGGTGCTATTATCTTATCTTAGATACCTTTATATTCGATTTAATTATTATAGCCGGATTAGAGTCCTTAGTTGTTATTATAGTAGAGGATTATAACTTCGAGATCGAATTATTATTTAATAAATATCGTAAGAACCTCTAAGGTATAGACTAATATTACTATTATTATATTAGCTAATAGGAAGTAAAAGATAACTTTTATATAATCGTCGATAATTATAAGCGCTATTATCTTCCTATTATATAACGTATTATATAGGAAAAGGTCGAAATAAAGCCTTTAAAAAGGTCTTTTAGCCTTAGAAAACGGAGGAGTTCTCTTAATTAAATACTTTGCCTTTACGAAGGAATATAGTTTATAGTCGATAGTAAGAAAGGTAGGTTAGCTATAAAGGCTATTATAACCGCTAAGACTATAGGGATATCCTCTTTTTTCTTATTTCTAATCTAGTTATAACGCGCTATATATCTAATTACGGCGTACATCTAGTTACGCTATACATCTTATTACGGCAGCGTATATTTAATTATAGCTTACCCCGCTTTACCCCTCTTCCTATATTATATGCCTACTACTATATAAAAGGGCTACGATTAATCTATAGCTTTTTCCTCTTTTTTTCTCTTTTCTCTTTAGCTTTAAGTCTTCGTTTATAATACTAAATATATTAAGTTACTAGCCGTATTACTACTTAAAACTCGAACGATACTAATAAGCGTTTTAAAATACGTATCTATACTTCTTACGTCCTCGTAGGGATAGAAAACCTTATAACTCGACTATAACTATAACCCTTAACTACCTAAATATTAGAAGCCGAAGGATTAGTACCCCGATATTTAGTACGATTAGCTTTAAAGGAGCTAGAAGCTAGCGAAACGATTAGTATAGTTTCCTTATCGAAATCCCCTAAGATAACGATATCTACGCTAGAGGATTTTTAGTCCCTTATACGAATAGTAGCTTAGTAGACTTAGGCTATAAAGACCTAGACCGAAGAGATATTTCGGATACGAACTAAGATATAAAACCTTTAGAAGAACCGACTATATACCCCCGAAATATAAATCCCTAATACTAACTCTACTAATAATAGCCGTTTATATCGTACTACCTCGATTACTTTTACTAATCCTAATACCCTAATAGCTATTACCTTTACTCTAATAGGCAAGGTAGCCTAGCCGGAGTTTACCCCTATTACTCCCCTAGGGTAGGTTAGCTCGTACTATAATAAATAAAAGAGGATTAAGATTAAAACTATTAGCCCGTTTAGGGGAAAAAAGACCGAATTTAATAGCTTTCTTAGCGACCTCTAATCGAAGATAAGGATTAATAAACCTTCCTTCCGGATAAAGGATAATCGGATAGATTTTCTCTTTCGTTCTCTCGAAGGTAAAGCTAAGTAGGCCCTTAAAATAAAGTATAACTCTAATACCTAGCCTTTCTCTAGGCTAGCTAAAATAGTTTAATATCTTAAATTAGCCTTTAATAATCTAAACGAGTTTTCGGAAGCTAAGGAATAATTAAATAAGCTTAAGTTCTTAGTCTATAAAAAGTAGAATATATAGCTTTTTATTATAGAATTTAATCTTCTAATAGCTTAAACCTAGACCCCTAGTAAAATAATAAAATAAGAGCTATAGGAATATTTACCTACTAGACTTAACCTAAGTCTTTTCGAAAAGGCTAGGGACCCTAGGATCGATTACGAAGCTTTCTATATTAGTATTAAAGGTACTATTTATTATAAAAAGAAGAAGGTAATAAAAACGATCTAGATTCCTTGCCTATATTATAATAATAAGCTAGTAGAGGACTCGAAAAAGCTAGCTATTACTAAAGGTAAGGGTTAAGCCCTAACCCCCGATAAGAAGAAAGTTTATTAGGAAAACGGTACTTACTTTATCTATAGGAAGAAAGAGTATTAAGCTAAAAACTATCCCGATAAATAGCGTATAGTTTAAGTTCCTAGACCCCCGACTCCTAGTATAATAGTAGATACTAACTCTAATACCTTATCGGAGTCGGGAAAAGCCTAGGATTATTAGAAGTCTTTATAATAATCCCTAAGGTATTATAAGTAAGGAAAATAATAGAAGGTTTATTTATAGTCGATAGCTAAATATAAGTTAATAGTATTACCCTCTGTACTTTTATACTATATAATACTAGAGTAGATTCCTATTTCCTCGTTAACCGCCGCTTTACCTAATAGGTAGTTAAACGCCTAAGTACTAAGCTAGTCTTAATAAAGCTAGTATTTCTTATCGACTTCTAAGGATACGAGGCTAATTATATTTATAAATATCTAATCGCTACCCTCGTTATCGATAGCTAGTTATTTCCCTAAAAAACCTTCTAAGTTACCGACTATATATAAGATATTTTTATTAGTTTATTCTAAATAGCGGAGAAAAACCTATTATTTAATTATACTACCTATTAACTTATTTAGCCTAATAACCTACTTACCCTCGCTAAATATTTACTTTCGATACTTTTCTCTTAATAGGCTCCTAATTAATTAATCGACCCTAAGATTTAAGCTAATACTAAACGTTAGAACCGATTAATTAATAAGGACGAAAAACGGTACTAAATACTCTAATATTCTAAGGCGAATAATAAGATTATTTAGTTAATAGGACTTAAGAGGCCTAAGCTATCGCCTAATACTATTATAGTTAATACTAAAAACTAAGCTATTCGAAAGTAGCTTATCTAATAAGTCTAGGAAAATCCTCGCTACCGGCGGTAGGAGGAACTTACTCTACTAATACCGACTAGACTTATCCCTCTTAAAAATAATAACGATAGCGTAGGTATACTTATAACGAAGCTAAGTTTAGCTAATTATATATACTAAGGATAAAAGATTCCCTTCTTAAAGGGAGAAAACCCTAAGTATATTACCTTTATCTAAAGTATAATCCTACTATTAATCGCCTACCTCGAAGGTTTCTTTAGTAAGAAAGAGGTATATACGTTAACTAGCCCCTATCCTAGCTATAATATTACCCTTAAGCTAGAAAAGCCTCTAAACCCGGCTAATCCCTTATCCTACTATATACCTATTAAATACTTACCCCTAGAAAAAGAAATAGTAAATTACCTTCTAAAGATCGGATTTATTACTATTAACGCTAGCCCCTATACCGCTTTAGTACTCTTCGCGCTAAAACCATACTCGATAACTAGGCGTTTTTATATCGACTATAAGTAGATAAATAATTATCTTAAGAGCTATATCTCCCCTACCCCTTTTTTAGAGGGTATTACTTTTAATTATCGTTCTACTAAATAATTCTTTAAGATTAATATTATCTAGGCCTTTTACTAACTCCGTCTAGACTTAGATTCCGAGTATTTAACCGTCTTTTATACTCGTTTTAGTATATATTATTAGAAGGTCCTATTATTTAAACTTAAGGTTAGGCTAGCCTAGTTTTAGAACTTTATTAATACTTATTTATATAACCTCCTCGACTAATATACTAGCGTATACGTAGATAATATATTAATCTACTTAGATAATAATAAAGAAGAGGAATACTAGGTAGAATATAAAGAGGTTATTTAGCGCTTTTATTAAACTAACCTCTAAGGGGATATAAAGAAATTATAGTTTAATATTATAAAGGTCGATTATCTAGGAGTTATATTCTACGCTAGAAAAGGACTAAGTATTAACCCCTAGAAAGTATAAGCTATTTAAGACTAGAAATTCGAGGACTTATATAATTATAAGGCTATTTATTTTTTTATTAGCCTATATAACTTTATCCGGATCTTCTACTATTATATAAGCTAAGTAATAAAGCCTTTAAATAAACTCTTAAAAAAGGATATTAATTTCGTTTTAGGGCCCGAATAATATTAAGTATTCGAATAGATAAAAAAGCTTATAATAAAAGCGCTTATACTTACCTTCTTCTACCCTAAGTTATCTACTAGGTTAAAGACTAACGCCTTTTATAATACTATTATTAGTATTCTCTAATAGTAGTAAACTAATTTAACCTAAAAGCTAATAGGGTTTTTCTTAAAGACTATAATCCTAGCCGAATAAGTATACCCGATTTAGGACTAAGAACTACTCGCTATCGTATAGAGTCTTAAGTACTTCTATTTAGAGCTTCTCGGATAAAAATTTAATATTATTATAAATTACGAAGTACTAGTATACTTTATTACTAAAAGAATACTCTTTACCCGATAAGTCTACTAGTCTAATTTCCTTACTTAGTTTAATATCCGTTTCTTCTATCGCCTAGGATAACTTAATATAGCTATTAACGCCCTATCTCGAAAGATAGCCGAACTACCTACTATTAAGGCTAGGGAAAAGGAAGAATATATACTTATTATAATCCTACGAAAGAAGCTTGGTTTTAATCTACCTAAGACCCCTATTACTATTACGCTAGTTTATACTATCGAAATATAAGCCCTTATAGGATTAGACTTAGTCTCCCTTATTTAGGAAGAGAATATCGTATAAGGTCTTAGCTATTATAAGTCCTAGTTAATCGTACTAGAATAAATAACTAATAAAAAATAGTTTCTTTATACTACCCTAATCTATAAAGCTTATAAACCTGCTATTTTCGCCTATAGTAAGTAGAATAAGATAATTAAAGTACTTTAATAAGACTACTATTAGCCTAAAATAAAGTAAAATATCCGCTAATACGTTTATAATTACTACGAGTACTAGAGGAATAAGATCCCCTATAATAAAACGCTTAGCTTACTATACCCCTTACCTATACCGACTATTATCTAGGAGTATATCGCCTATAATAGGAAAATAATACTAAAGGACCGCCTAGGCTATAATTACGTATAAACCTTCGTTTATAAACTTAGCCGTCTAATCGCTATACTACCCGGAAAGAAGATAAATATAGTAAAGATCCTCGCTAGCTATTATTTTAGATAATTCTACCGCTTTTTCGGGTTATTAATAGTCTAGATTATTAATAACGTAGGCTTATTCGTCTTAGGCTTCTTAGAGGAGATTAATCGATTAATAAGTATTAAGTACTAATATAATAGTATACTATATCCGTAGATATAGGGTAGTATAGAGGTTATTAATTAGTATTTAGATTAAAGGTTATACTTTTATATTAATAAATACTAAGACGATTAGAGCGATTTCTTATTAGCGCTCGACTTTATATATAACTCGTTATAGTACTCCTCTATTAATATAGCGCCTTTAATAATAGCCCTCGGTAAAAATATATATAACCCTTTAATACTATTATAAAAACCTACGTAGGCTATAATAACCGCTATAATATAAGCGTAAAAGCTAGTAGCTAAAGTAAAAGAAGTATAATAATAAGCTTAGTAGGTAATAACTATAATATAAAATTAATAAAAGAAGTAAATAAATAAGAAACGCCGACTAATTAACTTTATTATTAGCGATAGTATCTTCCTATAGCGAAAAGGATTTAGTATAATAGCTCCTACGACTCGGCTTAACGTATAATAGTTAAGCCTATTTAAGATTACGGAAGAGTAAGGCTATAGCTACGTTTTAAATCTACCGGGATCGTATAAGATAATTAACCTCTTTTATACCGACCGCCTTAGGAAAGTAGTAAATAACCCCCTATTAGGCTAGATATAACCCGCCCCGGAGCTAGAAGAGATTAATAGCCTACTAGAATAGGAAGTATATTAAATCCTACGATTATAAGTTACCGGATAAAGTAAACGACTAGAATATTAGGTTAACTAGAGAGGCTATAATCCTAATAAAACTTAGTACCCGGCTCGGAATTTTAAATACGTACTAATAGCTATTAAATTATACTACGACTTATACCCTAAAGTACTAGGACTACCCGTTAATCTATAGTATTAGATCGAAGCTATAGCTATAGATTTAGACTACGATAACCGGGATAATAACGATAATACTATCTATATAAGCGCTAAAGTAAAAACGAGAAGATATACTTAACCTTAATATATATATTAAGGCTATAGGAGGGGGGTAGTATAATACGCTATATATCTAATTACGGCGTATATCTAGTTATACTATATATCTTATTACGGTAGCGTATATTTAATTATAGCTTACCCCGCTTTACCCCTCTTCCTATATTACGTACTTACTACTATATAAAAGGGCTACGATTAATCTATAGCTTTTTCCTCTTTTCTTCTCTTTTCTCTTTAGCTTTGAGTCTTCGTTTATAGTATTAAATATATTAAGTTATTAGCCGTATTACTAGTTAACGATAACGATTAACTTTTCTACTAAGTCCTTAAAATAAGGTTATTCTTTAATAAGGGCCTTTATCTTCTTAATAATATTAGAGTTAGGCTTTTATTTAGTTAGCCTAATACCCTCGTTCTAATAAAAGTAATTACCGAAAAAGTAGGACTTTCCGTATATATATTATAGCTTTAGCCTATTACTACTCTCTCCCTTTTATATAATAAGGGTAATTAGTATACGCTACTAGGTTAGCTTTAATAAAAGGGTAACTTTCTCGAACTAATTACTAATTTTATATCTATTAGGGATAATAGGTTCGGCGATAATACTATTATTTATAAGTTCTTTAATCTTATTTATCTAGTAATTATAAAATTTGGGGTTAACCTCCTTAATAGCGTTTACGAATACTATTATAGGTTAAATCCTATTATTATTAGGGAGTAATTTAAGGCTAATCTTGGTTAAGGCCTCCTAGTACTTTAAGACTTAAATAGTAATCTTCGTTTTATTAGGAGCCTTTAGTACCTTATTATACTAATTAAGTATTTCCTTTTATCGAAT
Source organism: Ophiocordyceps camponoti-leonardi (nom. inval.) (assembly GCA_003339455.1). NCBI lineage: Eukaryota > Fungi > Ascomycota > Sordariomycetes > Hypocreales > Ophiocordycipitaceae > Ophiocordyceps > Ophiocordyceps camponoti-leonardi. Next base: position 48,727 of record PDHP01000208.1, on the reverse strand, counting down.
CTATACTAATAGCTTAATTCGGTTATATAGGGTTAGGAGTTCTATAACTATATTATTCTTATAAATAATAGAGCTATAATAAGAGCTACTAGTCTTTATAATAAACTCCTAAATCTTAGTAAGGGCTTTTATCTTAGCTTTATAAGTAGTAAGTCTATACCTATACGTTAAGACTTAAATCTTATAAGCCTTAATCGTATTATTAATAGTTATTTAAATAATCTATTTATCTAAAAGCTCTAGTAGTACTATAGGCTTGACTAGGGGAACTCGGTCTATTACTTCGGGGTTAATATAAACCTAAAGGTTATATAATTTAGTATATTTTTTAATAATACTAATCTACTTCTTCTAGTTATTAGGTCCCCTAAGGGTAATAGAAGTATTAAGAGTATTATTATTTAATATTTTTATACTTTCGATCTACGTTTATAAGCTTTAATTAAAAGGTTCTAGGGTTTTATTTATTTCTATACTAGCTTTAAGTCTACCTTTATTATTTATTATCTTATTAGTTATTTTATTAATTATAAATAGGCTTTAGGTTTATTATATAAGTATATAAATCCTTATTAGAAGAAAATAAGGTCTCTCCTTATATAAAGGAGCTTAATTTAACGTAATTAAGAGGTTTTTAGTCTTTATTATATAAAAAGGGTTCTTCCTTATAAGAAGGAATTTAAAAGGATAATTTAGGGTTTTTTAATTTAAAAAAAGGTTATTTTAAGGTTCTAATTAATTTTTAAATACTTATTACTTTATAAATACCTTTAAACGAATCGTTAAAAGCTTAGTAAGCCGGGCTTATAATTATCGGGATTAGGAAAAGCTTTATATATAAGGAGAGGGAATAAAGATAAAGAGTATAGGGATAAATACTTTATATAAAGTTAGGGTAAGCTCTATATAATTATTACCTTTAACTCTCTATCTATAGTACTACTAATCTAACTACTTATATATAAATACCTCTTCTAATCTAGAACGTAAAAGAAGAAAAGAAAAGCTTCTTAATAATTCTACTATAATCTATTATCTTCTCGTAGGATTAGACGGTATAACTAAAGGGTTATACGGAGTAGCTAAAGGAGTCTATAGAATCTACGAGATAACCCTAAATTATATAATTAAATAGTTATTATAAAGGTAAAGACTATAATATAAAGTAAATTACTAAATCCGGCGATTCCTCGTATTAAGAGATCGTAAGGTCCGAGAGTAGATCTATTATATAACTATAGGGACTATTATAAAGGTTATTATACCTTGTATAGGCAGCTATACTTAATAACTATAAATAAGCTACCTCTTTTATACTTTGCCTTTATACCGGAGATAGGTAGTATAGGCTAGTAGGGTATAGTCTTCCCGTTTAGGAAGAGTGTATACTTACTAGATATTCTAGGTATACTTAATAGTAATACTCTAAAGATATTAAGAAACTATTATTTTAGAAATAATTATATTTTATTCTTAATAATAGTTATGAATTTTTAAAGCTTTTTTATAAATAAATAGCTAGATTATATATATATATAAGGTTTTCTACCTATATTTTAATAATTTTAGAGCTTTTAAATCTATAATATATATACTTCTATTTATAATATATATATATACTTAGCCGGATATAAACGAGATCTACTATACTTTAGCGATAAAATATAAACGCTAATAAGGCTATAATACCCGCTAGTACTTTATATAATTAAAGGTCCTTTACTAAAATACTAATAAAAGATAGGAATTAGTACGTTTAACATTATATAATAAGGTAGGTTATAATATAGTAATAGTATAAGAGTTTTCTAGGATAGGTAAGAACCCTCCGATAATTAGTATAGTACTATATTAAGTTATCTATTATAGTAAGCAAGCTACTATATATATTTATAAGTAATATATAATTAAAATATAATAATTAATAGGAGGGGATAATTAAACAGGGGTTAAGTTTAATAATAAGTTATAAATTATCTTTTTTTACTCGCTTTTAGGCAAAGTTTAAAATAAACTATTATAAATTCTAACTAAGCTTAACTAGGTATAATAGCGTATTATTATAGGAGACTTTAATCTTTATTACCTATTATAGAATATATACGAGAGAATAAGTAATAATACCGAATAAGCCCTATAATAATTTTAAAAATTATAATTTTACTTATTTATACTTATTAAAGAATATATAAGATTTTTTTATAATTAAAGGGATAATATTATTAATCTTATATAGGCTATTAATAATATTAATACTTAATATTCTAGACTTAATATAGAATTTATAGGGTTTAATTATATATTATAAACTATAATTTATTATATAAAAATAAGATAATAAATATAAAGCCTTAATTATAATAAAAGTAGGCGGATTTATTAATAATTTATTATAAGTCTCGAGTATATATTATATATATTATATTATTATTTATAGATTTAGTTAAAATCGAGGCTACCCTTTAAAAGCTTTATAAGGAGTTATAAAAGGTTACTTAGAAAGTAATCCCCTATATAGTACTAAGATATAATAGGAGAATATAATAATTTATACTAGGAGTTATAATAGTTATAAAGAATACTAAAAAAGTAAAATAAAAGTAAAAGTTATTATGTATAAATTATAACTAGGAATACTTATAGAAGACTATTAAAAAGTAAAAAAATATTATATAGAAAGCGAAAAAGGCTTATTAGAGGAATTTCCTTAAATTAATAGGTATATAGAATAATAATTATACCCTCTAAAGAATAAAAAGATAAATAAGGCTTTAGAATAGGCTTTTATAAAAGGCTATTTATATCCTCCCCCTTTAAAATATATAAAGGTAATAGTACTCTAATTTTACTAAAAAAACGCGTATACTTATTAATAGATTCGTTCTAGGGGCGAGGTATATAATAAATAACTAGGTAAAGGCTTAGTAAAAACGTTTTAAGGTATTTTATAGGATAATAATCGAAAACGTTTATACTATAATATATTATACGCTACTTTAAAAAGTAATTAATAATAATAATATACTAGTCGGGTTTTTTAAAATATATAATAAAGTTTTATACTATAACTTAATAAAAATCCTTTAGGCTTATACTATATATTAATACTTTCTAGAATAATTTAAAGTAATTATAATTATAGTTTTATAAAAGGCTAGGAAAAAACCGGACGATTATAAGAAAGCTAGAAGTTAAAGACTAATATTATTATTCTATTATATAGGTAAATTACTAGAGAGAATTATAAGCTAGTATATTACTAAAATAGCGGAGGTATAAGGGCTTCTCCCGGAGGGATAAATAAATAATAAAAAGAATCGTTTAATAGAATTAGCGATTATAATAGTTTTAGAGTTTATTTAGGCTATATAAGCCTAAAAAAGGGTTATTTCCTTCCTTTAGCTTAATATTAAAGGGATCTTAAATACTATATAGTATAAAAAGCTCTTAATAAAAATAAACCGCTTTAATTACCTAAGCTAGCTTTTTAACTTTTTATATAATTACCTTAATAATAGATTAGCCTAATTATAATTTAATAAATATACTTTAAATAAGTTTAATATTTAAACTAGTATATTATAAGGCTTTTTATTCTTAGTTATCCTCTTCCTCCTATATATTATACCCTTCTATTAAGAACTATAAAGAGATAAAGGGATAATTATTATTAGATTCGCGGATAATACTTACCTCTTTTATACTAAACCTAATATAAAAATAATAATAAGGCGATTCTAAATAATATAAACCGTATTAATATACTTAGGGCTAGATTAAGAGAATATAAGAGTAATAATTCTCCTCCGTATTCTATATATAGAGAGCGTACCCTAATAGGCGGCTATAAGCCTTATAACTAAGGGCGATTATATTATATAATCCTTCCTTTCCTAATACCTCTATACGCTCTTATGTATATCCTCCTATAGCCTCTGTATATTCTAATAAATATATATTATAATACCGCGCTTCGAAGATTACTACGTATAGTAATCCTACGTATTTACTCTATTAATCTATTCTTAATATATAAGGAAAACGAATAAAAAGGGAAAATAAAAAAAGGAAAGAATATAAAGGAAGGATATTATCCTAATTATTTTACTTAATAATTATAGAGGGATCGGCCTATAGTAGGGGCCTATTATACTTTAAAGGTATTAATTACTTCTTATAAAATAGCGGTAATATTAACCTACTAATTATTATTAGCTCTTTAACCTTTTTATTAGACTAAATACTACTAGTAAGGCTTTCCCTATTTAAAGTATTAATCCTTAATACTTATAATATAATTAATTTTAAAATATACGTTTTTATTGCCTATAGCCTCCGGTAAATCCTACGTGGCCTTTATAGTACTAGGCTCCTTATTTTCAAAATATCCTTCGTAAACGGGGTAAAGGTATTTAAGAAATATTATTAGATAAATATAGGCAAATATAGGTAAATCGAGTTCTATAGCTAAGGGGTTAATTATCCGCTTAATAATATATAGGCCCTTATATTAATATAACTATTTTTTAAAAGGCTATTTAGGCGTATAATATCCTTTATAAAGCTTAAGATAAATCTTTTACCCGGCCTTTAGAAGAATCGGTTAGTATTTCGTATTATACTACCGTTTAGCCCTTATTATAGTAAGACTTATTATAAAATCCGCTTAGTAGCGAATAGCCTCCTATAGGTATAGGATATTATTAGCTAAGGTATTATCCGTGGACTCTATTAGCGTATATAGTAAATACCCGAATAAATATATATATATTATTATTTTAATCCCTAAATTATAAGCGGAATTTAGGTTCTACTATAAGGTAGGTACTTATAATTTCTAATTAATTATCGGTTCCTAAGTATATAATAAGTAAAGAGTAGTCTTAATAGTCTAATTATAGCGCTTAGATAAACTATTAGCCTATAGATAATATATTATAATTATAGTAATCTTAGTTTTAAATACCTTTTAAAGCTTATACTATATATCCGAATTAAACCTATAATTATAATCGCTAATAATAACCGATAGTATACCCTAGTTATAAAAAAAAAGCTACCTACCTAGTATTTATCTTTAATCTATAATACTATATATCGAATAGCCGGGAATTAGTAGTATTCTCTTATTAAAGAGGTATATAACTATTAAAAGGAAGTTAAACGTATTAAAGCCTTTTATAGCCTAGGGAGAATCTACGGAGTTTATTAAAGGAAGGTTAATAATAAAGTCTATAGTAATACTCTTTATAAGGATTTTAGGGGCTCTACTCGGCGTATAGATTCTAATAATAGGCTATTAGTCTATTTATCTAAGGTAGTAGGCTTTATAGGCGGTAATATATTTCTTTACCTATTTTATAATATTCTAGATTATATATACCTTAAGGTCCTAAAGTATACGGATTTCTCTAAAATAATTCTACTAATTATACGCTATTATAATAATATTATTAGCCTTATAATATAGGATATATAAATACTTATACCCTATTAAAGTCTAATAATATAGGAAACTATCCTATAGAAAAAAGGGAATACCCTATTTTTTAGCTTTTATAATTTAGAAGGTATAAGATTATTATATCCTTATAATTCTATAATATTTTAATAATCTTCGAAAAGTATATATCCGATTAATAGCCTATAGTAAATACCTCCTTAATAATAGGATTTATAATAGCCTTAGAAACAATAAAGGTATAGTCGAGTATTTAGTATTCGGGGTTCTAATATTCGAGGAAAGCGTTAATCTTAGGCGCGGATAACCGGCTTAAGGTATTAAGGATAAAATTCTTTTCCCTAGGTAAGTAGTAGATCTATAGATTATACTAAGAAAGATAAATACTAATAATAATAAGACGATAATTAGCTTAATTAGTATTAGTAGTATTAAGGGTATATTTCTCGTAGATTTACTTTATTATAGAATAATCGGTTAGAATAATTAAAGGGAGTATATTTAACTATACTATAACCCGTATTTTTTTAATTACCTAAATAAAATAACCGACTTTAAGCTTAGAAGGTTTATAAGATTACTTAGTAGAGGTTAATTTATAAGAAAAAAAGTAAATAGGCTTTATAGATTTAACTAAAATAGGGTTACTTAGCTATTATTTATTATTATAAAAATAATAGAATATAATTATAAAGCCTTATTATAAAGAGCTATTAAACTAATAAAATAAATAATAATTAGGGTTTATATAATAAAGTATATAATAGGAAGTAATATCTATTTAAATAGTATAAAACGTATTAAGTTCTTATAGAGTTAGCTTAAATAATATAGAGCGTATAAAGGCCTTTCTTTTTTATAGTTCTCCTATAACTACCTTACCTATTATTATTATTAATTCTTACTCTAGGGACCTAAGAGTAGGTATCTAGGATATAGTATCTTCTTAATTATAGAGAGGAAAAACCGGGTAGGGCCCGGGGGAAAACCCCTCTCTCCTTATTATACTACTATACTAGGGTATAGCGGCTATCTATAGAGTAACGAGTCGGATTTATTAATTATCTATTCCGAATTCGTTTTATATACGTAATTATTACTAATTAGGCTAATTATTAGACTTAGCGCGCTAAGGGGTTATCGTATATATAGTCTTAGGGTAATTATTATATACGATTATACTTATATTAGTATAAGAGAAAGTATTTAGGGAATAGTTAGTCCGAATTTATATTATTAATACCTTATCCCCGGGCCTTAGGCTCCCGGGGTAGCCTACCGTAAATAGGGTTACTACTTCTATCTTATACCGACCGACTCTTTAAATCCGATTCTTACCGACCCTTATCCGTTATTCGCGCCGAAGAAGTACTAAAGAGAGACCGAATTAAAGTCGAAAACCAAGAGAACTAGGATAGGGCTATCCTTATAATACGATATAATAACTATACTAGACTAAGTAATTTATAAGCGCTATAAGGATAGCGCTAGTTATAGGAAGAGTTAAAAAACTTAGCCCGTTATACCCTCCGCTGGATTCGAACCGACTATACCGCTTATTAGGGTACCGTCTACTCTTTAGGCGCTTAACTACTACGCTAGGAGGGCTACCTTACCTATTAATCGCCTATATCGTAGGAAAGCGACTTTTTAGGCCTATAGGGGCGTAATAACCTAACTATAATATAGAATTATAGATTATAAGAATCCTATTATACTAATATAGTTTTCGAGATTTTATAGTATTCTTAAGAACTAAAGTAAAGCGAATACTATAATCCTCTTTATAAAAGAGCTTATACTAAGTTTATTAATATAATAACCGAGTAATTATATAAACGGGTAACTAATCTATAACTTCTTCGGATTTATTATAATATTAAGACTATTAAAAAAACCAAAGGTAGTAATTAAGTACTTTTAATAATCTATTATAGTCTACGAGAATATTATAATATTATTTATAAAGGTATATTTATTTAATCTTACTCTAGTAACCCTATAGGTATTTAGAAATCTATCTAGCTAGCTATAGGGAGGAAAAACCGGGAGGACCTAGAGGAAAACCCCCCTCTTCTATAGAATAAACGCCCGAAGACGGGCAGGACTCGGCGGTATAAGCAGGAGTAGTAGTAGGTTAGTCCTAACCCTACTAGGCTATAGTAGAGAATAAGGAAGGTAGGGGGGGGGGGTAGAAGAAAGAGTATAAAGGGAAGGGAATTAGGGCGAAGTTTAGAAGGAAGGGGCCCTATATATAAGTAAGAGTACTAAGGTAATAGGGTAAATTAGTAAAATAGAAGCCCTATTTATATAGGGTAAAAATACCCTATATATATTAGGGTTATTACCCGACTTTTTTATAATAATAATATCCGTATTATATAAAAATACCTTAAGAAGTTAATATAGGTATAAAGCGGGAAATACCTTATAATAATTATATTTTACGTATTATCTAATAATAGGCTAGTATATTAATCGATAATTATTAGGATTAGTACTATAAGTAAGATTCTATAGTATAAATAATAATAATATTAACTAAAATAGTAATTACTATTAACTTATATATAGTATATACTAAAGTAAATATAGTTTACTATAAAGTATATTAAATCTCGGTAAGGGTAAAGGCAAGATTTAATTAAAAACTAAATAATACTTAATATAGTTAAAATAAGCGTAAAATTCTATACCGACTTTAGGGTAAAAAAGACTAAAGAGACTATAATAATAAAGGAGCTTAGTAAAAAGGTAGGGCTAGAGGCGGCTAAGGTTATTTAGGGCGATTCCGAGTAGAAAGACTAGTATTATAATATATACTTAATTCGGAATAAAGCTAAGGCTATATCGCTTAATTAATACTTTATTAATACTAATAAATCTATTACTCGGGTTATAAAGAATATCGAGGTAGAGTTAAAAGTATTATTAAAGATAATAAGGAAGATTATAAATACTATAAAGGATATTACGAAGTCTTTATAAACGCTAATCGTTATTATTTAAAAGAATAATAAGTCCTCTTAGTCTATAGCTAAGGTTCTTATACTTATTAACTCTAATACTTAGAAGACTCTTATTATTCGCGTTATTAATAAAAGGAAGGGTAAAATAGTATTAGGTAATAATACTAGTAGCGTAAAGCGCCGCGTAGTTATAATAGGATCGTCTCTAAATACTCCCGACTCTCTCGCAACCTCTACTATAGATATAGACGATAATATAAACGATTTATAAAGGTATAATAAAACAAGCGGTAATAGTATAGCTTATAGTCTATATACCTCTAAGTAAATAATAGGCTATTATAAAAGCCTATAGGTATTATAATAAACTTTTTAAAGCCCTAATAACTCGTAATTATAAAGTATTCCTAATATTCTTTATAGACTTAGAACTAATAAAAAAACTATAATATATTAATAATAGTAATAAAATAGCTTTTATAAATAGTATAAATAATATCCTCTTATAAAGGTAGAGGATAAGAGTCGGGGATAATAACCTTATTAATACTATATAGGTTTATAATAATATAGCCTTTCGACTACCTATTAATTATTCTTTAAATAATAAAGACTAAGAAAGTAAAGGGGGTTAGCCCTTTAACCTACTCTAGTCGGCCCTAATAGTATAATTAATCGTATATTTTATCGATAAGGTTCTAATTCTTAATACCCTATAAATAGGGCTATTATATAACCTTCTACTTATATTAATCTAGAGTAAAAGGTACTAAGAGTTCTTCGCTAAGTTTAAGATAAGTATTACTAGTATCCTCTAAAAACAGTAATAATACTCTATAATATATAGGAATTTCTATATAATTAATAGGGTTTTATTATATATATAACTCCTAAGACTACTAAGGACCTTTAGTAGGTTTATAGGCTTTTATATAAGCAGGAGGCTATACGTAAGTTTTTTAGTCGGGACCTTATTAATAGGAGCGAAGTCTATTAGAATAATTATAAGATTCTAACCCTATATATAGGCAAAAATAGCGTTAAAAATAGTATTAAGGAGGAATTAAAAGGCGGTATTAAAGGGATCTTATCGGTAAAAGTATTAACGAGGTTACCGCTAATAATACTATTCTTAAGAGAAACCTATAAGCGTTTCTAAACGCTAATAAATACTATATCGATATTAACCCTAAGGGTAAAATTATTTACTAGTAAGGCTATAGAGCCCGTTTATAGGTTATAGAGGAGTACGAATCTAGCGGGGATTATATTAACTACTAAGAACCCTAAATCGTATTACTCTTCTAAATAGCCTAGTTTAACTTTCTAATCGAGAATAAGCGGTTTATTTAACTAATTATATATAATAACTACTTACGGAATCTTCGAATCGATTATAGTATATAGAATACTAGGTAGAATACTATAGAAAAAGAAGGACCTTCCGGATAGAATTTCCTTCTATTTAGCTAGGATTATAATTATACTACCTACTAGGATTATTACCTTTCTTCGATATTATACCTTTTTTATAATATTAACCCGAGGTTTATCTATAGAGAATAGGATTTTAAAGTTAGCTAAAGTACTAAGATAAATTATTATAATTCTATAATTAATATTCTCTTAATAAGGTTAGAGGAAGGTATTACCTAATAAAGCTTTAACGCTTAGGTTATCGATAATCTATCCTAATACGGTAAATTTAGAGAATCCTATAAACGATTTATCCGACTTAAATCCGCGGGATAGGAAGGAAAAGGTAGCCTAAGTTATATAAATAAAAGGCTTTTATAAGATTCCTCTAATCGGTATAGGCTTTTTTTCCTTAATCTTATACTCGAAGTTTTAAATAAATTTACGGTTAATAAGCGGATTTTTATAGCCTATATTAGGATAAACTTTAAAGCTAAGTCTATTAGGTATAGCTTATACTTTAATACGGAGGTATAAGTATACATTAATTCCTTATATATTAGTTCTAGCCTTTACTTACTTAGAAATATAAATTACCTCTAAGTTAATAGTCTCTAGGGCTTTTACCTTAGCCTACTTCCGATAGATAAACTAGCTTACTTTAGTTAAGTTCTATAAGTACTTATATAGGCTTTTTCCTAATAGGAACTTATAATAATAATAAGAGTACTCGTAGGCCTTAGGGTTATACTTAGTTTCCTAACTAATTCTTTTCGGGCTAATATAGTCTTTTATAATAATATACTCGTTTAGTATAATAATAGAAAATCGTCCCCTATATTTACTATATTAATAGGCTCCTTAAGGGTAATCTTCTTATACCTTAACTAGAAAGGCGAATCCTATATCTTCCTTAATAGTATCCTCCTCGGAGGAAGCGGATAATATAAATAATAACTCGTCCTTACCTTTGCTAGCGCTAGATTTATCGACCTAGTACTTATTCTCGAAATATACCCTTTTCTCCTTTTTTTCTTTAATACGGTTAATACGGCTATAGGGCTAGGAATTATTATTATAATAATAGGAATTATTATAGTTATAGAAGTCTTAATTCCTATAATTATAATAACCTCCTCGATTATTATAATTATTATAATTACGATAACCTCCTCGATTATTATAGTTGTTATTATACTTTTTTTCGCGGTCGTTATTATACTTTTCTTTGCGTTTCTCCCCCCTAAATAGGGTTATTAGTCTCCGCAACTATTACTGGATTTACGATTATCCCGAAAGTATTTTATAATAAGTATCTTATTAATATAATATTATCGTAATTATAGACTATACTATAACTAGGCTATAACTATACTTAGTATAAGCTATAATAAGGACTATATAGGAATTACTTAGGGGTAATATTAAGGAGGATAGGGGATATATTATATAGAACATAGGTATAAGTATAAGAAAGAGAAGATAAAGGAAGGAATAGGATAGTTTAATAATAGGAGGTTAGAATAATATCCGATTAACTTTAGGTCGAATTTAACTTAATACTAAAGGAATTCCGAGTTTAGCTTAATCTAATATCGAGTTAAAAAAGGGGGATATACGAGGAAGAGAAAAAGGGGGTATTTTTATATTTAGACTATTATAGATTATTATAAATAAATATTACAACTAATAGTAAAGGACCCTTTTTTAATAATTATTTATTACTCTTATATATATATTTATAAAGCCTAACTAATACTAATTAATAGTTAATTTAGGTAATTATAGATTAATAAGGAAGGAAGATTAATTTAGATAATAGATTCTTTTACTCTATATAAAAAAGGAGGTTATAATTAGTAAATAAAAACCCGGGTTCTATATAGTTAATTACTTTTAGGTTTTTTAAAAAGGATAAGACTTAATATTTTTTCGACTTTAATTAGGAAATAATTCGAATTTAGTAAAAAGTAGCCTTCCTCTAGGATAAATAAGGATAATAGTTTAATTAGGAAACGACTAGGCTAAAGCCCTTTTTAATAATACGATTATTCTAAAAATAATCTAGTATAACCTTAACCTTTTAAAATAGGATAAGGAGGTCCTAGAAATAATATAGGATAAAGCCCTAATCGAACTCTATATTATAAAATTTATAGTAAAAATAAAAAATAATAAGTATAATACTAAGTATAAACTACTAATTATATTCTAGGAGTATTTTAAAGGATAAATAGTTCTTATATAGGAATTTATAAGACTCGTCCTTAAAGGATTCCTCCGAAATATTCTAAGTAGGAGAGGAATCTATTTAGGATTAATAATAGAAAAACCCGACCCGTTTTTTAAAATAACTCTATAGTTTAAAGAACTATTTATATAGCCTTTTCGGTTATACCGTATTATATACTTTAAGCTAGAGGTTTATATACTTCCTTTTATTCTCCTCTTTAAGCTTTCTAGGATAAGATTTAACTTCGGTACGACTTCGAACTAAAGTTAATTAGAAATTAACCCGGTATTAAATAATAACTAGGAAAGTACCCTAGAGTTTCCGCCCTAATAGCTAGAATAAGTAATTACCGTTTAGGTACTAAGGTAATTAATATTATATACTTACTAGTACTATAATATAGTCGTTAAAATAATATAGAATAAGGTATAAAACAAAGATAAAAGGATTTTAAGTTAAATTTAAACTAATATTAACCTAATTTTATATAGAAATTAATCTCGATTTAATAAAAAACTAAAAATACTAATAAACGTATCTTATTAGCTTCTACCTATATACTTCGATAATACCCTAGTAAATACTAATATAATTATAAAATTTATAAAAGTCTAGAATAAGTCGAAAATATACTCTAAAAAACCCTATAACCTACTCGATAATAAAGTAAGAGTAATAATAAATATTTATTATTTACTTAAAATCTACTTATTAAATTTCTATATATTATTTTCCCGGATCCTTTTAGGACGAGTATAATAATACTATAAAAGCTATGTCCCTTAGAATTATACTTTTATAAACGTTTATTTTTAAATTAAACGATATTTTAATACGGATATAAACTACTCTTATTATTATATAGATTAAACTTTAACTATATATTATACTATTTATAATACGAATCTAAATAATAAACTATATAAGATCCTTTAAAAGTTATTTAATAAACTTAATCTTTATTAACGAGCTCTTAGTAAAGAATATAGTAGAATACCCCTTCTCCGAATAACTCTTATTAACGCCTATTATAGAATCCTAGAACTAGAGTTCGTATTATTCCGACTAGCTACTAATATTAAGTCCCTAATAGCGGACTTATACTCTTTACTCGATATTATAATAGCTCGTAAGATAATTTACCCCTAATACCTATAGGACGACTTATATATAATATTTTATCTTAATAGATAATATTAATAGAACTTCGATTATAAACCCGATCGATTTTAACCTAAGTTTAACTCTAATTTAATACGACCTTATTAATATCCTAAGGTATTACCTTCCTAGGATAAGAAATATTTTATTTATAGAAAACCGGTTTAATAAGAGAGGAAGGCTACTCCTAAGGAAAAGAAGAAAAAAAAGGAAAAGAAGGGAAAAAAGGGGGAAAATAAAGGAGGAAAAAGGGGTTAAAAATCCATAGTAAAAGCAGTTAAAAAGCAGGATTAAAAGCAGAAGAAGCCATAGCCTAGTACCTATACTAAGGCTAGGAAAATATACTTATAGTAACTAACTTATATTCTTAAAAAAGGGGGCTATCTAGCTTCCTTACTTGCCTTCTTAAAGAAGAAGGAAGAAGGGGGGGAAAAGGACCTCTTTATATATAAAAATTAGGCCTTATAGCCTAGCCTTACTACTATAAGGGTTAGGCTCCCTAGCCTACCCTATATCCTAAGCGCTAGTTTATAATATTACCTTCCTAATCTAGCCCTCCGTACTAGGAGCCTATTATATAGCCGGGAGTACTTATTACTCCCGCTAAACTACTCTCTATAGTATAAGTATAGCTATAAAAAAGGGGAAGAAGAAAGAAGAAGGTAAAGGTAAGGAAAGGCGGGCTTACGCGAGAACCGTAGGAGTAATTAAAGGATATAAGGAGAAGGGAGATAAAAAGAATAAGAAAGGAAATATTAAGTAGTCTATATAAACACGTACGTATAAGAGGGGAAAGTAGAGGTAATCTAAATTATATATAAGTAAAGATAAATACCCTCTCCTCGTCGTACGAGGGAGGGGAACTATATACCTATTTATTATCCTATCCCTATCGACCCCTATCTCCTTTTCTAGAAGGAGACGCCCTTAGGCTAAGTCGTATAATATAATAAGATATCTAGACCCCTATTCCTAAATCGTATAAAGTACGATAGTCTAGTATTATTTACTCTATAGTTTTAGGGTAGGGATACTAATAGGATACTAATACTCGACTTTTTCTTTTTATAAAAAAGTATATATACGAAAAGAAGAACTAACTATTTAAAAGGGCTAGATCCTTTAAAAAAAACTTAACTATAGGTATAAGAAAAAACCTTCGTATAATACTAAATAAGTATAGGTAAAGTTAGGAGAATTCGTTTTAAAGGAAAAACGCTAAATTAAAAATCTAAAAGAACTCCTACTAGCTAGAAAAGGAAAAAAGAAGCGCTAATCCGCTAATAAATCGTAGGGTAATCGCGGGGTAAAGACCGTATTTCGTTAGTAAAGTCCCTTAGAGTCGAATATATATAGAAAAAGAGAGGGGAAAAGACTAAAAAGGACCTTAAGGGTAAAAATACTAGGAAATCTCGTAAAATCGGCCTTTATACCTAAGCTATAAGGCTTTACTCTATTATATATAAGCGCTTAATAAGCCTAAGAGGGGTATAAAAACCTCTTTTCTCTTCTTTTTCCTTCTTTTTCCTTTTTCTTCCTTTCTTCTTTCCTTCTCGGTAGAGAAGACGATAAAGACGATAATAATAATAAGAATAGTAAGTTAAATATAAATAATAAATCGGATAATATAAAGATAATAAATATAGGAAAGAATAATAGTTATACGATATACTTATATACTCTTATAGTATTATCGTTAATTAGCCTAGCTTTTAGTAGGTTAAAATACCCTTAGGCTCGGAGGAGTATAAGCGTATAATACGCTAGATAGCTATAAATATAAGAAAAAAAATAAAAGTATTATTTATTTATTTATTTAAATCTACTCTAGGGGCCTTAAAGGGCTTCTAGAACCTTATTATTATACTAAGTAGGAAAAATCCCTAAAAGGGGTAAAACCCCCTAATAGTAGAGCAAAAGTAGGGCCCTAGGCCCCCAGACGGGGGGGCTATAGGGCAGGGGTAAACGAATATATAGTAAGATAAGCCGTTTACTTAGGTAATCTCGTAGATTATATAAGAAAAAAGAGGGAGGGGGGGGGGGGGGGGGGGGGTAAAAAAGAAGTAGGAGGGGAAAAAGGGGAGGGAGGGGGCGGAGAAAAAAAGACCTAATCTAGGAATTAATATAAGTAAAGGTAGTAAAGTATAGTAAAAAAAGGGGTATAAAAACCTCGATTATTCCTTTTTCCTTTCTTTTTTCCTTTTTCCTTCTTTATTATTATTTTTATAAATACTTTTTACCCTATTTATTATAAAAGGAAGTAATTATAAGGGTAATAAGAGGAGTAATAATAAAAGAGTATATAATTAACGAGTACCCTATAATTAATTTACCCTTTATTATATATACTTAATTAATAAAGCCTAATAAGTTATATAATATCCCCTATAGCCTTTATATCCTATACTTAATCGAGTAAGGCTTTTTTTATTAGGATTAAAAGAGTAAATAAGTAGTATTAAAAAAGGAGTAACTAGAGTATAATAAAAGGGTAAAAAACTAAGGCTAATAAGAGAGTAGGTATTTAATTAGCTAACTATTATTATTATACTATAAAGTACTTAGGTTATAAAAAAGTAAGGATTAGCCTAGGAGGAAGGAGTAGAGTAAGCGGAGAGTAAAAAAGGTATTAATAAGAGGTAATTAATAACTCTAAAGCTTATTTAAAAAACGGTAGAATTAATAGCCTTTATTAAATAGGGAGGGGCTAAGAATTCTATTAAGGTAAATAGTATAAGTAGGGTTTATTCGGGGGAAGTTAATAATATAATAATTTTAAAGACTTATAAAGGAATTATATAAAATCCTAAAACTCGAGTAGGATAAGAGTATATACCCCTAATTATTACTTATATAAGCGATTATTAACTTAACCCTTATTATAATTACCTAAATAATAATAATAATAATAATTATAATAATAATAAGTATAATTATAGGGCTAGTATAAAATAATAAGTTTATAAGGCTAATCCCTACCCTTAATATTAAATACTTAAACTAGCCGAATTACCTTCGCCCCTTAGATACGCTCCTAATACCCCCTTTACTACCCTATATTACTCTTACCTAGGATAATAGGATTATCGACTAATAAATCCTTAGCCTTATTAAATATATAGTATATTCCTTCGATTAGATTAATAAACGACTAAAAAAGTAGGTAAAGGCGAATAAGGAGTAGTCGAAGGGTAATAAATAGGTAATAAAACGGATTAAGACTTACTTTTAGTAAATTAAAAAGGGGGTAAATTAATTAGTACTCTAAATAATAAATAATAATATACTTTTAGTATATATACCTAATAATAAAAGGACCCCTAATTAAGAGTTAAATATTAATAAATACGCTCTAAATTACCCTTTATTTAGAAATAAGCTAGAGACCTTATACTAGGTAATTAAAAGGCTATATAAGAATACGAGGGAAGACCTTAGGCTTTTAAAGGAGGCGGTAGAGTATAAGGAATAGGCGAAGGAGTTAAAAGGCGCTAAAGGAATAACTAAGGAGTAAAAAGGGGGATATAAAAAGGATAAGGGGGATAAAGGTAGAAATAATACGGGGGAGAGAAAGAGGGGGGCGATTATTAAAAGGATAAAGAGTAAGGTAATAATAATAAAGAGGAGTAGTAAGGCTCTACTTATAATACCCTTAAAAGAGGGCTAGGAGGAAGCTAGAAGGCTAGCGAAAAAATAGAAGATAATAGAGGAGGCTAGGGCGAAAATATAAAAGTAGGAGTATAATTACCCCCCGAAGAAAAGGTAATACGGGGGTTTATATAGTAATTAAAATAATAAAGGGGATTTAGGGGTTAAATAGGTAGAAAGGGCTTTTAATAGTAGTAAAAAAGATAATAATAATTCTAAGAAGGTTCTAGTATTCGCTATCCGTATAAGTTTATAACGAGGTTAAATTAGTATAAATAATATAAAAAGGAGAATTACCTAATAAGGGGGCTAGCGTAGGACTTATACTAGAGCGCCTAAATAAGGTTTACTTAGTCCTTTAGGAGGGTAATTAGAATATAAGAAAGGAGAATATATTATAAGGCTATAAAGTAGTAGTATAAAAAAATATATTTAGCTATTTCGTTTTTACCTAAGCTATATAAATATAAAAATAATAGTATAAAGGGGATACGATAAGTAAAAAAGAACCTATTAAGCCCGATTCTATTAGTATAGAGTTAAGTAAGAAAGCTATTAAGAAACTTTAGAAAAAAGGTATACTTTATAAGGAGAGCGCCTAAATATAACTAAGGGGAAGAATTAATAGTATAGCTATAGGATTAATTATATTATTTAAAATACTATTCTTTAAATTCCTAATAATTATACTATTTATCTTAAAAATAAAGGTTAAGTAGCTTATAGGACTAGGACCCTATACTATTAAAGCCTACTTAGGAAGTAAGGGCTTATTAAGTATCCCCTAGGGTAATATAGGGAATAATAGGGGGGCGATTATAGTATAGGCGGAGTCGGTAGGTAACCCGACCGGTACCTAAGTAGATAATAGCGATAAACCTACGAGATTCGAGGAGCTAGTAAGTATATATAGAATAATAAGTAAGGTAAATATCTAAAGGGGGGATATATACCTCGATCTCTATATAATAGCCGGGTATAGTATAGTAGGCGCTAGTAATAGTATATAGGTATTAGGCCTAAACCTTAGCTAGCTCCTTAATCGATTAACTAAAGGGGTAGTCTTTAGCTAGAGTAGGAGGAATAAAATAAAAGGAGCTATAGGTAATAATAATACGAATAACCTTAGTATAGACTTCTTTTATACAAGGAAGGGTAAAGCCCTAGGTTAAGGTAATAAGACTAATAAGCGTAAGCTATTATTTTTATAGCTTTTATAAAAGTTATTAAAGGTATACTTTCTATTAAAGCTTATAGTATATTTATACGCTAAGTATATAAGCCTCCTAAGTAGGGGCGATTAATATTCTATCGAGGATTAATAAGGAGGTATCCGCTTAGTAGGTATATATAAAGTAGAGAAGCTTACTTTTAAAAGGCTAAAAGGATATTTTATACTCTATTACCTAATCCTAGTAAATACCCTAGGCCTAAATAAGCTAAGCCTAAACCTAAGCTAGGGTATAGCTAGTATTAATAATATTTGTATTATTAGTAAAGCCTACTAGAATAACCCTAATAACCTTCTTAAAGCGCTAGTATAAGGAGGAGATATAAAGGATAAAGAGGATAAGTAATAGGGGGGATCCCTAGGGTATACTTTTTAGAATAAAAATAGGGTTTAAGAGAATACTATTAATACGTATACGGGATAAACGGTTTATAAGGTAGGAGTAATATTAGTATCCTATAGTATCCTTACCCTAAGAAGTTATAGAGTAAATAGTACTAGGCTATCGTACCTCGTACGATTTAGGAACAGGGGTCCGGATATCTTATTATATTATATAACTTAGCCTAAGGGCGTCTCCTTCTAGAAGAGGAGATAAGGGTCGATAGGGATAGGATAGTAAATAAAATAGGTATATAGTCCCCCTTTCTCGTACGACGAGGAAGAGGTATTTATCTTTACTTATATATAATTTAGATTACCTTTACTTTCTTCTCTTATATATACGTATTTATATAAACTACTTAATACTAATTAATAGTTATACTAGTCTTTATTAGTTAATTATAGATTAGCTAGAGTAATAAGACGGATTTCGTCTAATACCGAAGAGCCCTTATACCTAACGTTGTACGATACCCGTGCTTTTACCCTTTTTCTAATACTAGTCCTTACCGAAAAGCTATTTTTACCCGGTACTACTACCGAAAAATAAAAGATTAAACGAATTATACGAATCTTTACCGACTCTCTAATAGTATTCTAGATAATATAATAATAATATAGATTCTATAATACCTAAGACTACTACCGGATTACCTACGCTAATACTAAGTAATATAACCCTAGCGTTATACGATAAAATAAGAGAAAGTAGTAAGATTTCTCCTCGAGTTTAGACCTAGGCTATATTACTAGTATTCTAGGACTTATAACTAAACCTCGAATTAGCCCTAGGAAAAACCGAATTAATAATATTTATTATACGACTTATATACGATATCGTTTACTTCGACCTTTACGATTACGACCTTATATAATACGTTTAGTTAGAATTATAAGGATAAACCTATTATTAGATAACTTAAGTCTATAAAACCTTCCTTAAGGAATTAACTTAAATTATTATCGTACGAAATATCCTAATTATAGGTAATAGGACTATAATATAATATTTCGTATAATTCCTAGAAACGCTAGTACTAGATAATACCCCTTCCGCCCCTAGATTAACTTATAAACTAACCCTTAACCCGAACTTTAACTTAGTACGTTAATCCCTAATACGGTATTAATTACCTAACTTAGCTAGACCGAGTTAACTACGTTATACGACTTAGACGCTGGATATTAAATTACGTATACTAGAACCCGAGTTAAGCCTTCCGCTATATTAGCCTTTTCCGACTTATTTAACCCCTCCCTAACCGGATTACCCGACTCGTACGACTCCGACTTATATTAAATACTATAAATACGAGTTAACTATAGCCCTTATACTACCTATAGTTTTAACTATTAAACCCCGGATAATTACTAGATTATCTTCTAGTATTATATAAGTATACTCCCTCCTACTAATACGCTAAGTTTTTAATAGCCCTATTACCCCTAATAAAGTAACTACCTTTCTAAAAGGCTAGCGGAAGGATTAGAATTATACTAATAAGCCGTATAATATACTTACTAATAAGGTATAGATTTTTATTAATTATTATTCTTAAATTAGTATTATAAAAGACTAATTCTATACTATTTTTCCTAATATTCTCTTAGATAAAGTATAAGATTATTACCTTTATTTTATAAGTACGGATAAATATTAGGACGAAATCTATACTCTCCTTAATAACTACTTTAATACTCGTACGAATTATTCTTTATACTAGACCGATTAAATAACTCTCTCCTTTAATATCGTATAATAAGAAAAGCTAGAGAGAATAATAATAAAAACCCTTAATATACTCCTCGATAAATTATAACTCGTATAATAGGCTCTCGGACTAGGATATAAAGGTAAAAATAACTCCTTATTACTATCGTATAAGCTTATTATAGTATACTAGAATTCGAATCGGCTATAATATTTTAAGACTTATTATATAAATTATTTATTAACCGACTTCGATCCTTACTTATAATCGCTATAAATCGAGGTATTAATTAATTCTATATAAACTGCTAATATATTAATAATAATAGGTTTCGTACGAATCGTAGACGATTAGCCTACTAGGGATTTTCTTAATACTAAGGATCTTTTTAATAATATCCCTACTTTTAGCCGCTATACTAGTTTACGCTTTATACGAATAAACGATACTTCGTTTATAAGAAATAAGGTTATTAATTAATAAATTATAGTTTAGATAATATAAAACGAGCTAGAAAATAATTCCTTATAATATATAAAAAAGTTAGCTAAGTACCTCTTATAAATAACGAATTCGATACTTTTATCTAATCGTATAAAGGCGTTAATAATAATATTATATTTATACGGTCGGATAAGGATTAGGAATCGGATAACGTAAATAATAACGACTTAACGAATAATAATACTATTATATTCCTTATTATTATTACTTATATATACCGACTTATAGGGGATAATATTTATTATCTAAAAGTATTAGATAAACCCGCTAAATAATTCCTATTATACGATTTATATTAAATAATATACTAAGGCGAACTATAGGATACCGGGGCTATTACGATATTAACTATTAATAAGCCCTAAGCCGAAGCTTACGTTTACGAATATCCTCGTATAATAATCGATTAGACTCCTAGTACGAATTCTATAAGATTTAGCTCTTCTATACCCGTTTAACTAATTAGTACTATTATCGTATAAAACCCCCTTAGTAAGGTCCTCTATTATATTTTAAATACGGTTATTCCTTTCCTCTTTTATTTTAAAAACGCTAATAGATTATAAGCTTTCTATAATAATACTAGAGATATTATTATATAATATAATAGTATAATTATCCTAGTTATTAGAAAATAAGGATATCCGTTCTTTAATATTTCTAAGTAAAAAGTAGTATTATACTATACCGAAAAAGAACTTATCTACCTCTATTAACGCTTTAGTTACTTATAAATATAATACTTATATAACCTTTTTTAAAGGGTAAGCCCCTTTAATATTACCCCTATAGTACTTAACTTAATTAAGAAGTTATACTATTAATATTAATCGTATAATACTAAGCTATATCGGTTTAAGTTCTTTATTAAAGACGATTATAAGTTTAATTACTTACTTATTATTAATATTTTTTATATAAGCGGTAAGCCGGTCTTATACGCAATCGATAAGGTAACTTCTTTTTAGGCGGCTACGTTCGTACGAAGTATATCTATAGCGGATACGTAGAATATACTCTATAAGTACTAGATTTATATATACTAGGGTTTACCGGATATTATCTTATATAATATAGGAATAAACTTCTCTTCTATAGAGTTTTATATAAATACGAAGATTATCGGTATAATATATAAAGAAGTTCCTATTAAAGCCTATTAGGCTATTAATAAGGTTAAACGTATATATACCCCCCTTTAATAAGCGTATAATATTCTACGATAGGAAATAAACTCTAAGATAAACGATATAATAATCCTTTAAATAGTTATTAAGGCTATAAATAATATTATAGGACCTAATAGTCTTATCCCTATACTCCTCGTTTTTAAAGCTTACCCTAGAGTATTATACGACTCCCTACTAGTACTAAATATTATTATTAGGGCTATAGTAATTTAATAGGCTATATAGGAAGTACGTAAGCTTAAGGTATAGTCCGATATCTTATATATACTTTAAATAAGAAATAGATTAGTATCGTATAATATTCTCTCCCTCCTATTATAAAATAAGGTCCTCGTTTAGCGTAAAAAGGATAAGTAGTAAGGATTATTTAGGATTTTAAGTTTTAATAACTATAATATAATCCTTAATCTCCTAGCTAGTCTAACTCGTTTTCGTATAATATATATTAAGCTATATATCCGATTAGTATAATTAAATAATACTTCGCCTAAACCCTGTTTTTAAATTCCCCTTCTAGGCCCTAAGGATAAGGACTTATATAAAGTATTCCTAATAGTAAAAGAGAAGGATAACTAGGCCTTAGCTATACGACTTAGGGAATAAGGTATTATTACTATACTTAGCGAACCCTTCGAAGTATTAAATAAGGATAAAATCGACGCCTTACTTATATAGGGAGTATTTTTTTTCGTATAATACGATTATACCTAGGACCCTTTATAATATATTTTTAAAACGCATTTCGTATAAGAGATTAAAAGCTAGTATTAGTTAGGTATTTCTATCGCCCTACCGAATATAGCAGGTTAATACGCCTTAATATTTACGTATAATTATACCTAGCGATCCTATACGTACATATAATATAATAATAATATACCGATCGAATAATAGAGGGATAAAGTACCCTTACTAATAATAATCCTCGCTAGGTATACTTTTACTTTAGTCCTAAATACTTATCTTCTCTATTTAACGTACGAATAAGACCTAATATTTATATACGAGATTCCCCTATTCCTATCCTTTAGAATCGAGTTAATATCGATCCGATTTTATATCGGAATCGTGAGAGATTTATACTAATATTTAACTAGAGTTATACCTAATACCGAGTATATAATTATACGGTATTATACGATATTATACCTCTTATTTAAGATTCCTACTAATCCGTTTAAGTTATTATACGAGTATTCTAATACTAGTAACTTTTTCTTTTTATAATTAGATAGAGAAGTAGTATAGACTATTACTATATCCCTAAGTACTTTCTTATCTAGATTTAAAGGTCTAGTCGAATAAAAGACTAATCCGGATTTAATTTAAATAGGTTCTTTCTAGCGTATATTACTTTATCGTATTATATATTTACGAGTATAATACTTAATAGTATTATATATCTACGAGTATAATATTAAGTCGTATTATATATCCCTAGGATATATTATTTTATCGTATTATATATCCTAGGGGCTTAGGTTAAAAGTACGTTAAAATTATTTTAAGGTCGCGTTAAAGTCGTATTAAAATTAGGTCGAAAATATAGTCGGATCTTATACCCCTAGTACTATTTCTTTTATACAAAGGGTCGTATATCCGCGAGAACGAAAGATAAAGAAGAGAAAAACGAGAAATAAGGTTAAAAAACGTAGGCGAAAAATAATCGAAAAATCAGAAGAGAGAAAGACTAAGTCGAGTTAAAAGGGGTAAAAAAAATTTTTCGTAGGCATACTAAGTAAGACGTAGTAGGCGGGGTAGGTAGTTAAAAGCTCTAGCCCTATATAACCCTATAAAGTCGATAACCCTATACGAGAAATTCTCTAAAATCGTTTCTTCTTTCTCTTTATATTATTATTATTACTATTATTATTATCCTTTACCTTAACGTAAGTTTAAACCGATTTTATTATAATTTCGAGTTAAATTCGAGTAAGAATTAAGCTAATATCGAATAAAAATCGAATTATAATAAATACGCGTTTATCTTAAGGTATAATAACCCCCGTAATACTATCTTTATCGACTTAAGGTAATTATAATAATAGTAGTAAACGTAGTAAACGCGGTAGTAGTAGTAGTATTAGCTATAATAGTAGTAGTAGTATTAGTATTAATAGTAGTAATAATAATAATAACGGCGATAACGATAATAATAATAAGCTTAACCTTATTCCTTTCCCCCCTTCTTATTATAGTAAGTTACTATTTATCTTAACCCTATTACTATATTATTTAAGGCTTATCTTTAGTTTATTTAGGAATTATCCTAGAATAAGCTAGGGATAAGTATAAATTTAGAATAAAATAATATCGAAGTTAAGTTAATATCGGCTAGGTTTTAAGTTAAATTTATACTAATATTTAGTTAATCTAGCCCCTAC
This sequence comes from Ophiocordyceps camponoti-leonardi (nom. inval.), assembly GCA_003339455.1. NCBI lineage: Eukaryota > Fungi > Ascomycota > Sordariomycetes > Hypocreales > Ophiocordycipitaceae > Ophiocordyceps > Ophiocordyceps camponoti-leonardi. The sequence continues at coordinate 24,434 of PDHP01000208.1, read as the reverse complement.
CTTTACCTCTACTCGTAAGTATAGTACCTCTACTTTTAGTTAGGCTCCTACCCCTTTTCCTCCTACTCCGTCGACGCCTTATACGTCTTAATTCTTAACCCTAGCCCCTATTATACTAACCCCCGCCCCTCCCCCTATAATACTATTATCTACTCGGTAGTATACTATAGTTCGGGGGATAGTCTATTAAGCTATCCTATACTAATCTTATATAAGTAAATTATTAGAATAGCCTTCTTCGACTAACGCGTATTAGGTATAAGTATTAGCTAAGGTAAAAGTCTATTATCCGTACGGGAAGGGGGGAAAATACTATAATACGGTATAAACTCCTCCTCGAGTATATAGAACTTATAAGATTATTAGCTAACTTCGAGGATATAAACCCTAGTATTAACTACGCTTACTATAACCGCCCTTATTAAGTTTATTTTTATAAACTACTAGCTAAACGAGATATAAAAGGATAAGGTATATCTAATCTTACTTTAATATCTTATTAAACTCGATTCGAAGTTATACTAAACTTAAGCTAATATTATATAGTATTCGAATATAGTTTATCTAGCGTTAAAAGCCTATTAGGATACTCGTAGGGGTTATACTTAATTTTTCTTTTATTTTTATTATTTTTCCTTTATCTTTTCCTTTATCTTTTCCTTTATTTATTTTTCTTTTTTACTTATTCGAATATACCCGTTTTACGTATCCGAAAGTCTATAAATTTATAAAATTAATATTATAGCTATTAAGTAAAAATATACCTTATAAAATAAGTATAATCGAAATTAATTCGAATAAGAGTTAACTTTAGATTAAAGTTAAGTCGACTTTAAGTATATATCGAAAGAGAATCGAAGAGAAATTAAGTTAAAATCGATAAAAACTCTAATTAAAACTAAAGAAAAGCCGATTTAAAAAAAAGAGTAAATAGTATTAACTTATAGTAGGTATTTACTAAGTACTATAGAACTATTTTATTAAAATTAAACTAAATACTAATAAAAGTATATTTAAAAATTATCGAAAATAATTATAGTTTCTAGGATTCTACTAAGTATATAACTTCTATTATTTAAACTATTCTTCTATTCTAGTAAAGTAATATTAAGTCTAGTATTATACGAAAGTATATAGTTATTCCCGATACTAATTAGTATTAGTTAAGTATTTTTATTACTCTACCGAATATAATAGGTTAATACGCCTTAATATTTATATATAACTATACCTAATAATCCTATATATACGTATAATATAATAGTAATATACTAATCGAATAATAGAGGAATAAAGTACCCTTACTAATAATAATCCTCGCTAAGTATACTTTTACTTTAGTCCTAAATACTTATCTTCTCTATCTAATATACGAATAAGACCTAATATTTATATACGAGATTCCCTTATTCCTATCCTTCGGAATCGAGTTAATATTAATCCGACTTTATATTAGAATTATAAAAGATTTATACCGATATTTAACTAGAGTTATACCTAATACCGAGTATATAATTATACGGTATTATACGATATTATACCTCCTATTTAAGATTCCTACTAATCCGTTTAAGTTATTATACGAGTATTTTAATAGCTAGAATAACTCCCCCTATAAGAAATCCCGCCTTATTATATAAGGCTATAATAATAATAAGAAGGAAGAAATTCTTACTTAATTATTAACGATTATAAGGATATCCTAATACCTACTTTTAGCCCTTAGGCCTATATTTATAAAATCGTATAATATATAGGGCGAGTTATAAGATATTATACAAGCGTATACTTAATCCTATAACCTACTAATTCGTATAATATATACTTATCTACCGAAGGAATTTTAGCTAAAGTACCCTCTAGATATACTCTTTTATATTTATAAACTATTATATAGCCTAGCTAAGTCTAGCCTATATTAGTTTAAAACGTATTATACTTATTATCGTACGAAACTTTAGATATAGTACTTATTATATAACTTTTACCTTCTTTATATACCTACTAAACCTAATATATTCGGTATTATAGGTCTATAGATAGATAATACGTTCTCCTTTACCTCTTCTTCTTTCTTTACCCTTAAGGAATCCGAGTTATAGAAGGCTAGCCTTTATACGAAACTAAAAACCTTCCTTATAGATAGAACCGCCTTCGACTTTAATAGTAAACGTATTTCCTATTCTTTGTATAATATTTATTTTTCTTAGAAAGGGTAAGCTAATAGTCTACGATTTATTAACCCTATAAGTAATTCTATAAAATAGGACTTTATTAGCTAATATATATAAGGAGTATATATTACCTTAATCTATTAACCTAAGGCTTTATACGACCTTATTATCGTTATTTAAGCTATAAACCCGATTCTAGAGGATATTACCGCCCTTAATAAACGGCTATAATAGTAGATCGATAATACTAACCGTAGATTATACTTTATCCCCCTCGATTTATATCGTACGAAGTTATTTATTTTTACTAATAGGTCTTTCGTTAATAACTATAACTTAATTTTATAACTTAATTTCCTTATTATCCTAGGAGAAGAGAAGTAATCGTCCGACTCCTTTACTATTTATAATAATATCCTCTACTAAACCTCTTCGAAATATAAACGTATTACTCGAAGTATTCTTACTAGCGAACTCTATAGTATAATAGGCGGTATTAATATTAGTATCGCCCTATATAGTATAATCTAGGAGATTATATAATACCTTAGGCTAGCCCTTATTCCCTTAGTCCTATATACCGATTTACGATTACTTTACGACTACTTAGTAAAGCTTAGCTCTATAACTAAAAAGCGTTTTATAATTAATATTATAGTACTTCGTAAATCGTACAAATATAAAGAAATTTCGGAAATCCGCTAGATTAATAGTAAAAATAACCTAGCGGATACTTATATAAAGACTAATCCTAACCTTATACTTATAATACTTATTTTTATTAACTTTTACCGACTCTGGATTAAAGCCTCTGTTTAATAACTAGTCTAATTATATAATAGCTTTTTTTTTTCCTTTATTTTTTTTATATTTTTTTTCTTTTACTATTATTTAATAGCCTATATTTTTTTTACGTTTTTTTAGTTTTATTTTTTACCCTTAATTTTCTTCTCTTATTTTTACCTATTTACTATTTTTACTATCTTTTATCCTTTTCCTATTTTTTTATTAAAATTACTTTTCCTCCTAGGTATTATTTAACGCTAAAAATACTAAAAATACTCTCGTTTAATACTAAAAATACTTACGAAAATCCTCCTCCCCCTCTACTTATCGTTTAATACTATAATATACTCTTTATATTTATAAGGATTATATAGTATAGGCGCTACTACTATTAACCTTACCTAGGCCGGACTATCGGCCGATATACTCGCTACTACTAGAGTAATAGCGATAATTAGTACTAATACCGTTATTCCTCCGCTCCTAGCGTATTATACGAAGCTATACCTAGTCGTATAGGAGTACTATATATAGGTAGTATAGGCGCTACTACCCGTCGTTTAATATATATTAAATAAGTATAGGTTCCGGGTATATACGTTATATAGGTCGGACGATATATTACTATAATTAGCTATTAGTATAGCTAGAAAGTAATTCGGTTATTAGATAATAATAACGAAAATTCGGGCTAAATCCTAGGTATTATCTAGCCGAATAAAGATATTATACAATAGTATATTATATAACCTTTCTTCTACTACCTATTTTTTATAATTAGCTATCGTTTAATACTTTCGCTATTTTTTTTCTTATATTTATTATTATCTAGCGTATTATACGCTTATACTCCTCTAAGCCTAAGGGTATTTCGACCTAGTAAAAGCTAGGCTAATTAATAATAGAGTTACGTAGATTAATAGGTATATTATACGACTAGTATTCTATTCCTATTTTCTATTATTATATATCGGCCGACTCGTTATAGTATTTCCTTACTATTCTTATTATTATTATTATCGTCTTTATTATTATTTCTACTAAGAAGGAAAGAAAAAAGGAAGAGAAAAGAAAAAGAAAGAAGGAGAAAAGAAGAGAGGTTTTTATACCCCTCTTAGGCTTACTAAGCGCTTATATATAATAAAGCGAAGCCTTATAGCTTAGGTATAAAGGCTAACTTTATAAGATTTCCTAGTATTTTTACCCTTAAGGTCCTTTTTAGTCTTTTCCTCTCTCTTTTTCTATAGGTATTCGACTCTAAGGGACTTTACTAATAAAATACGGTCTTTACCCTATAATTACCCCGCGATTTATTAGCGGATTAGCGCTTCTTTTTTCCTTTTCTAGCCGGTAGGAGTCTTTTAGATTTTTTTAATTTAGCGTTTTTCCTTTAAAGCGATTTTTCCTAACTTTACCTATACTTATTTAGTATTATACGAAGGTTTTTTCTTATACCTATAGTTAAGTTTTTTTAAAGGATCTAGCCCTCTTAAATAATCGGTTCTTCTCTTTATATATATACCTTTTTATAAAAAGAAAAAGTCGAGTATTAGTATCCTATAGTATTCTTACCCTAAGAAGTTATAGAGTAGATAATACTAGGCTATCGTACCTTATACGATTTAGGAATAAGGGTCCGGATATCTTATTATATTATATAACTTAGCCTAAGGGCGTCTCCTTCTAGAAGAGGAGATAGGGGTTAATAGGGATAGGATAATAAATAGGTATATAGTCCCCCTTCCTCGTACGACGAGGAAGAGGTATTTATCTTTATTTATATATAATTTGGATTACCTTTACTTTCCCCTCTTATACGTACGTGTTTATATAAACTACTTAATAAGTAAAAAAAAGCTAAAATCTAGGGAGGAAAGCTAAAATAATTAAGGGTTTAAATAAGCTTATAGTAAAAAATATAGTCGAAGGCCCCTATTATATCGAGTATAAGGAGGGAAACTAAGCCCTAAAGGCTTTATATTATCCGGATTATTTTAGTAAGAAGAAGTAGTATATTATTTATAAATCGTCTAGGGCGGTTATTTATTTAACTAAAAGGTAGAATACCCTAAAGTTTTATAATCGTAGAAATACGCTTTATAAGGACTATTTCTAGAACTTTATTAACCGTATTTAGGAAGGAGATTAGCCTATAGCCCCCTAGAGTCTAATAGACTTTGGATAATTTACCCTACTTACGAAGAATAAAAATATTAGAAACTTTATAAGCGGAGGAGAAATAAGCCTAGGAAATATAACCTTATAAGAATCTAATAAGGATAATAACTAGGGGGGGGTTATAACCCTTAAGGAAGCTAACTAGGATATTATTAAAGCTTATTAATTTTTATAAAAAGATATTATAAAGTACCTTATAAATATCGGAATCTATAATAATTAATAAAATATTAAAAAAGGGGAAGGGGTTATTTAATACTAAAGGTAGGGGGGTAATCGGGGGGTAAAGGAAGAATTTATTACTTAGGAGGTAGACTTTCCTAGTAAAGTCTAAGGTAAAGGGATTATTAGGAAAGGCTATAAGGGGAAGTATATAAGCTAGCTTAAGGGGGGCCTAATTATATAAGTATATTTACTAGGTTATAGACTATATTATATAAGGATTAAAGGAGGCTAAAACGAGAAAACCCTTTTACGTATTCTTTTTAATAATATAAATAAACCTTTTAAAGGTAAATATTATTTTTTAATAATCCTTTTAATTAGAGTTTATTAGGTTTATACGCTAATAATAATAACTTCTTTTAGTTAATCTTATTATACCTATTACCTTAAAAGTCTATTAGAAGACTATATAGGGTTTAAACGTATAAAAGTAGTATAGGATAATAATAATTATTATAGCCTTTAATTTACTATAAAGCTAAGTAATAAAGAAGTTAATCTTTTTAAGTAAGGAGGAATAAATATAATAAGGAAGGAGGCGGTTCTTAGCCTCTACTAGGAGAATATTAGTATTAAAAGACTTTTAGTATTAAAAGGGCTTAGATTCTAAGGGGAGGGTAGTATAAAAGGAAATAGCCTATAGTATATAGTCGGAGTTATAAAGATTTAAATTAGGTTTAAAAAAAGTAAGAAGACTAAAAGGAAAGGCTTAGAAAAGGTTAATTATACTATTATAATAATTATAAATTTCTTAAGTAACCTTATAAGGGGGAGTAAGGAGTTTAAGGCTAAGTAAAAATATAGTATTAAAAAGGGTATAAATATAGGATAAAGTCTAATTATAAAGATCCTACGAAGGATAGTATAAATTAAAATCCCTAAGGATAATAACTAAGGAATAATCGGGGAATAATTAAGGTAAAAGGAGGATAAGGCTAGTAGGAATACCTAGGGGTAGGGAATATAAGGAAAGAATATAAAGATTATTATAAAAGGAGATTCCGGTAATATCCTTTATAAGGACTAAATCCTAGGACTATATATTATATTATTTATAAATATAAAAAAAAGCTTATCTTATACTCTAAATAAGGTAATAAGGGGCGAGTCTAAGGAGTAGTAAGTATTTATATTAGTCGAATTAAAATTCCTAGAGTATAATTATATTATAGTTATTTATTATTATTATTTAAATCTACTCTAGGGGCCTTAAAGGGCTTTTAGAAACTTATTATTATACTAAGTAAGAAAAATCCCTAAAAAAAGGGCAAAACCCCCTAATAGTAGAGTAAAAGTAGGGCCCTAGGCTCCTAAGTAGGGGGTTATAGGGTAGGGGTAAACGAACGTATAGTAGGATAAGCCGTTTACTTAGGTAGTCTTATAGATTATATAAGAAAGAGAGGGAGAAAGAGGGGAGGGGGGGGGGGGGGGGGGGGGGGGAAAAAAAGGGGGGGGGGGGGGGGGGGGGGGGGGGGGGGGGGGGGGAGGGTAGAAGAAAGAGGGAGAGAGAAAGAGAGAGAAAGAAGGGAAGGAGCGGAGAAAAAAAGACCTAACCCGGTATATTAATATAAAGGCGGTAAGGCGCGGTAGAAAAGGGGGTATAAAAACCTCGATTATTCCTCCTTTCTCCCTTTTTTCCTTTTTCCTTTATTAATATTACCTTAGTAAATACTTCCTACCCCTTCCTATATAAAAGAAAAGAGGTAATTATAAGGGTAATAAAAGGGGAAATAATAAAGGAGTATATAATTAATAAGTACCCTATAATTAATTTAGCCCTTACCCCTATTATATACGCTTAGTTAATAGAACCCGATAAATTATATAATATCCCTTATAGCCTATATATTCTATAGCTAATCGAAAAAGGCTTTTTTTATTAGGATTAAAAGAGTAAATAAATAATAGTAATATTAGTTAGGCTTCGTAAATATACGCACGGAAGTAATAGATAATTACTAAGAAAGGGTCCTTTACTACTAGTTCTAATATTTATCTATAACAATCTATAAAAGGATTCTTCGTAGTCTAAATACAAGAACGCCCCCTTTTCCCTTCTTCGTATATCCCCCTTTCCTAACTCGATATTAGATCGAGCTAAACTTCGGAATCCATTTAGTATTAAGTTAAATTCGACCTAAAGTCGATCGGATATTATTCCGACCTCCTATCGTTATATTATCCTATTCCTCCCTTTATCTCCTCTATCTTATACTTATACCTACGTCCTACGTAATATATCCCCTATTCCTCCTAGTACTACCCCTAACTAACTCCTACGTTATCCTTATTATAGCTTACGATAAGTATAGCTATAGTCTAGCTATAGCGTAGTCTACGATTACGACGATATTATTTTAATACCGGCAGTTCTTTCTTTTATCGCTATATTATAATCGTTCTTATTAATCGTTTTTCTAGTAATAAACCCTTAGACCCGGATATCGAGTATATTAGTATTTATTAGTCGTTCTAGTAACCGGTTCGGGGATTCCTTAGTTATTACGTTTATAGGGTTATTATTTCTATATATTTATCGTATCTCGTCTATTTCCCTATTCTCGTATAATTCTCGTATCGATATTATATCGATTATTAATCGCTTTTCCTTCGTCGTTCCTAATTTTACTAAATATTCATAGAGCGAAAACGAGTCGGTATATACGATTATTCGAACTAGGCCTAGCCCGAGTTTAGCTCGAAGTCGATTAAATATCGAAGCGAGGGAGATCCTAACGTCGAATCCGGCTAATATCCTATATATCTCTAAGGCTAGGATAGAGCGTATTACCCGCTTATATTTAATTAAGCTCTAGTAGAGGAGGTTCCCTAAAAGTCGGAATATCTCTCCTCCTCCCGTTTTTTCTCTAAGGACGATAATATATCCGATTTAGGATAAGAGATCCGTATTATTTACGAAGAATCCGTTTATAAAAATATATAAGTTTATATCCTAGTATTAAACCGGGATATATTAAAGACTACGTTATTAATTATCCTATTATTATTTAAAGCGCTTATTTAACCTCTCGTAGTCTTTCTATACTAGTACCTAGGTCTATACGGTAATAAATAGGTCGTAGGCAGCCTCGGGCTAATAGATAGAAGCGATATATACGCTATAAGCGTATTACTCTAGGTATTATTAGTAGAAGTCCGGCTATTTATAGTTAATAGGCGTAATTCGTATAGTTTAGCCTTTCTATCGAAGTTATACTAAAGTTAGCTTAATATCGAATCGAGAATTATTAAAATCCGCTATACTACCCGGTCGAAGGATTATCTTAGGCTTTATTTAAAATCTAGCGGAAACTATCTCCCTTTCTTCTAAATCGCCGAAAGCCTTAATTCCGAGGATAAGGGTATTATCGGTCTATAAATTAATAAGACTAAATATCTAAGGCCCGGAGGTCGAAAGGAGAAGGTATATATCGAACGTAGATATACGTATTCGGAGATAATTAAGGTAGTATACCTAGTATATTCTAAACTAATAGACTCCCGCTTTCGTAATCCTATATAGGGGCTTAATAACCCGAATAATCGTATCCGGGGGGTATTAGGATCTTATCTCAGCCGGAAGGGAGGCGATAATAGTACGTTTAAGAGCTATATAAGCCTAGGGATAAGCCTAGGTAATATCCCTTAGAGTAAGCTCGGAATTCGACTCGAATTCGGCTAGTATTAGCACTAGAATTAAATATTAACTAATACGTTAAATTATAAGGGACTATATTAGAATCGTATCCTTACTAGTATTATTATAGCTAGCGATAATTAATTAAGACTTTTCGTATAGGGTATCTATCGTCTTCCCTTTAACTTCCCGGACTATACGTACCTAGAAAATCCGTATACTAATATACTTCGCGGGGTCGAAACGTTTAAAAGAGAAGACTCCCCTACCGACGAGGTTAGTAATCTCCTAATTATTAAACGCCTCGAATAAACGTCCTAGTATAGTAATTTTGCCTTCGTTCCGGAGCCTAATCGAGAGTACTATATCGTTTTCCTTTTTCTAGGATATAAAAGCGGTAATTTCCTACCGTTTTTAAGGGACTCGGACCTCGAATTTAACTCGAGGTCGTATCGAAGTCGGCTTAGAATAAATAGGGGATTAGTCCGAAATTAATAGGGTATTTTCGATATCTATAAGGAATAGGCGAATATAGGTTAATCGAAATCGGTAAGGCCTATTAAGGAGTTCGACTATAATATTATAGCTATCGATACGGAGTAGGGTAAAAGGGCCTTATTAACCTAGCTTCTTATACTATACCCATACTTTACTTTATAGGGGTAACCGGAGATAATCGGTTATATCCGGTCTATTTTAGGCTACTAGAGCCTCGCGAACCTAGCGGGAAGTAGTATACTAGCGGAAGGCTATTATAGCTTTTTAAATAGCTTATACGCGTTTTATCGTTAATAGCGTAGGAGGCGACTTAGGGGTAATCCTAGGGTATACTCTAAATATAAGTAGGGTTAGTACGAGTCCGTCTAGTCTAGCCGTATCGTTTACTACTTTAACGGCTATCTATAGGATCGATATCCGATCGAAGTCGCCTCGGAGGTCTTCCGAAATTACGTCGAATACCCGTCGAAGTAGTATATAGTAGCGCTCGACCTTTCTAATAGACTAATAGGCTTCTACTAGGACCTAGGTATAAGAGATCCTAAGAAAGCTAGCTACCGTTCGAAATTTAACTAAGTCGAAATTAGTTCTTACGTTATAGCGGATAAAATCTAAAGGCCCGAGATAATAGTTAATCTAAATAAGCTATAGAGTAGCCTAGGTATTTTTCGCCGAAAGAGAAGGTAGGAACCTTATAGCTTAGAATACTATTACTACGTCGATAGTATAGAGAATAGGCTTACTATCGAGCTAGAGTATATCGATAATAACCTTATAATTAAAATCCTTATCGTCTTTAATCCTAAATTTAAAGCGTTATAGTACTAAGCCGTAGAGTTAATAATACTTATAAACCTTCGATACCGCCTCTAGGGCCTATATCGAGGCGTTATATCCGGCTTAAGTAAGGAGCTAATATAGTCTTACTATAGTAGGATATCTAAATCGCTAATAAATCTAATAGAGTTCGCCCTCTATTAGGTTCGAAGTTAAGGCGAAGTCCGGTCGAGATCTAAAAAAGAACTATAGGTATCCTTATTTCCGAATAATAGGGATCCGTCGGGAGCTATAAATAAGCTCGTTAAAGGTATTATTAAAAAATACGCTTAGTCGATCTATATCGGCTAGGTATAGGAGGAAGGGAGTTTATATAAAGAGGATATAAAATATAATTCTCCTAATAGGGGTTATAACTATTACTAAGCCGAAAGACGAAATTACTTATATTCCCTCGCCGAACTTAATAGAGGCTTAGCCTATTATCGAGGTATTAAGGGAGAGAGTCGGGATCGTAAGTTAAAGAACGATAAACTAATCGAGCCTAGCGGTAGAGACTACTATAGCGCCGGTATCGATTAAGATACCTTAGAAAGTTATTTTAGAATATCTATCGGAAAGCGTAAATTATAATACTAGGACGGGTTAAGTATCGATCTAAGAATCCGGGGTATTATAGGAAGTTAGGGTTATAAGAGACTACGAATCGGAAGAGGGTTATAGTAAGTTATTATCTATATTCTATCGATCCTAGGTCGAAGTCGAATCGATATCTATAAGAAAAAGCGTCGAAGTCGTATTAGTATCCGTCGGGAGTTCTATCGTAGTCGGGTTAACGCGTATAAGATAATATATATATACCGTATTATAGAAATTATCCGTCGTTTATTATCCATCTAGCGGGTTTAACCACGCCTCGTTATAATAAAAAAGGTCCTTAAGACCCTCGAAATCTATAATATACGTATCGAAGTCCGGGGTTAATCCTATAAATTCGTAGTACGTAATAAACGATCTTTTCGCCTATCTATATTCTTTATCTATATATCGGGTTAACTAGTAACCCTATTTTCTATAGATAAAGCACTTCTTATCCTAGGATAGTAATAGCTTAGGATATAGACGGGGTCGTATTAAATTTAGGTCGAACTTAGGTCGAAATCGGTCAGGTTTCCGGTCGAAGTTTCGTTAATATCTTCTATCGAGATAGAAGGCTTTATACTAATTATCCTAAAGGTATTAGGGGTAAGTCGTTTTACAAGCTATTACGGTATCGAGTAAGGAATAGAGATCCGCTATTAAGGATTTAATATTAGTAGCCGGTCGAAATAAGGCGAATTCTAGTTCTAGGATCCTATAATAAGTATTAATAAGAATCGTCCTAAGAAAAGGGGTTCTATTATATTCCTTACCGAGGGCTTATTAGTAAAGATTAAGTTTATTAAATAACTTCTAAAGGATCTTATATAGTTTACTATCCGGATTCGTATTACGGACGGTTCGATACGTAGTTAAAGTCTAATCTATATAGTAATAGGAATAATTTATATCGGTATTAAAATATTATTTAATCTAAAGGTAAACGTTTATAAAAGTATAATTCTAAGGGATATAGCTAATATAGTATTACTATACCTATTCTAAGAGAATCCGGGAAAATAATATATAGAAATTTAATAAGTAGATTTTAAGTAAATAATAAATATTTATTATAACCCTTACTTTATTATCGAGTAAATTATAGGGTTCTCCCGAGTACGTTTTTAACTTATCCTAAACCTTCGTAAATTTCGTAATTATATTAGCGTCTATTAGGGTATTATCGAAATATATCGGTAAAAGCTAATAGTATACGTTTACTAGTACCTCGGGTTTCCTACTAAATCGAGATCGGCTTCTATATAAAATTAGATTAATATTAGTTTAAATTTAGTCTAGAATCCTATCGTTTTCGTCTTAGGTTTTATTTTATATTACTCGGAGAACTATATTATAGTACTAGTAGGTATATAATATTAGTCTCCTTAATACCTAAATAGTAGTTAATTATACTTATTATCGGGGTAGGAGCTCTAGGGTATTTTCTTCCTATTCGTTATTCGGGGTAGGATTAATTTCCGGTTAACTCTAGTTTAAAATCGTACCGACGTTAAATCTAATTCTAGAGAGCTTAGGGGGGAGAATAAAAGGAGGTATATAGATCTCTAGTTTAAAGTACGTAATCCAATATACCCGAATAGGCTATACTAGTAGTTCCTCGAGCTATAGAACCGCTTCGAAGAACGGGTCGGGTTTCTCTATTATTAGTCCTATATAAATTCCTTTTCTACTTAGAAGGTTTCGGAGGGGTCTTTTAAGGGCGATTCGTAAAAATTCCTATATAAGGGCTATTTATCCTTTAAAATACTCCTAAAACGTAATTAATAGTTCGTATCTAGTATTATACTTACTACTTTCTATCTTTACTATAAACTTCGTAATATAGAGTTTAATTAGAGCTTTATCTTAAATTATTCTAGGAACCTCCTCGTCCTATTTTAAAATATCGAGGCTATACTATATTACCTTTAGGATAATTATATCCTTAAAAAGGGCTTAGGCCTAGTCGTTTCCTAGTTAAGCTATTATCCTTATTCGTTCTTAAAGGAAGGCTACTTCTTACTAAATTTAAACTATCTCCGAATCGAGATCGAAGAGATATCGAGTCTTATTCTTTTTAAAAAACCTAGAAGTAATTACCTATATAGAACCTAGGTTTTTACTTACTAATTATAACTTCCTTCTTTTATACTAAGTAAAAGAATCTATTATCCGAATCGATCTTCCTTCCTTACTAATCTATAATTACCTAAATTAACTACTAATTAGTATTAGTTAGGCTTTATAAATATACGTATAGAAATAATAAATAATTACTAAGAAAGGGTCCTTTACTATTAGTTCTAATATTTATCTATAATAATCTATAAAAGGATTCTTCGTAGTCTAAATATAAGAATACCCCCTTTTCCCTTCTTCGTATATCCCCCTTTCCTAACTCGATATTAGATTAAGCTAAACTTCGGAATCTATCCGGTATTAAGTTAAATTCGACCTAAAGTCGATCGGATATTATTCTAACCTCCTATCGTTATACTATCCTATTCCTCCCTTTATCTCCTCTATCTTATACTTATGCCTACGTCCTGCGTAATGCATCCCCTATTCCTCCTAGTACTACCCCTAACTAACTCCTACGTTATCCCTATTATGGCTTACGATGAGTATAGCTATAGTCTGGCTATAGCGTAGTCTGCGATCACGACGACATTGTCTCAACAAGTAAAAAGAGGGGTAAATAGAGTCCGGGTAAAGAGTAAGCGGTTATAGCTAATAAGGGGTAAGTACTTAATTATTTACCTATTATTATTATATTATAGTATATAGGTATTATACCTAAGTAAAAGTCGACTAAAGGAGTAAGCGAAGGGTAAAAGAAGTATTAATAAGTAATAATTAATATTACCTATATTAGCCTAGAAAGTAGTAGAATTAATAGCTTTTATTAAGTAGGGCGGATCCCCGAATATAGTAAAAGTAAATAGTATAAGTATAGTTTAGGCGGAGGGAGCTAATAAAATAATAGTTTTAAAAGCTCTTTAGGGAGTTATAATAGATTATAAAGGAAGAGTAGGATAAGGTTATACGACCTTAGTTATTATTTATATAAGCGCTTATTAACCCGCCTAAGCTTATAATTCCTACCCTATTAGTAATAATAATAATAATAATAATAATAAGGAGTATACTTATAAGGCTAGTATAAAGCGGCGGATTTATAAGGCTAATCCCTATACCGAATATAGGCTACTTAAATTAGCCGAATTACCTATAGCCTTAAAAAGCGCTTAACCTATTACCGTATATTACCCTTACCCGAGATAATAGAGTCGTCGATTAATAGATTCTTAGCCTTATAAAATATATAGCGTATTTATTCGACTAGATTAATAAGCGGCTAGAGAAATAGGTAAAGGCGGATAAGGAATAATCGAAAAACGATTAATAAATAATAAAGCGGATTAAAACCTATTTTTAGTAAATTAAAAAGGGGGTAAATTAGATAATACTCTAGATAATAAGTAATAATATACTCTTAGTATATATACTTAATAATAATAAGACTTTTAATTAAGAGCTTAATATCGATAAATATATACTATATTACCCCCCGTTTAAAAATAAACTAGAATCTATACGTTAAGTAATTAAAAGGCTATATAAGAATATAAAAGAGAATCTCGGTATCCTTAGGAATACTATAAAGTATAAGGAATAGGCTAAAAAATAAAAGGATACTAGGGAGCCTATAGAAAAGTAATAAGAGGAAGGTAAAAAGGAAAGGGGAAGGGGTAAGGGAAAGGGATATAGTATAAGGGAGTCGGAATAGGAGGTAGTAATAAAAAGGGGTAGGATAGAGAATAAGGCGGTAATAGTAAAGGGGGGTAGTAGAACTCCGCCTATAGTACCCTTAGGGGAAGGATAAAAAGAAGAAAAAAGGCTAACGAAAAAATAGAAAATAGTAAACGAGAAAATAGGAATAAAAGCGCTAAAAAGGGAATATAAACGCCCCCTAAAAAAGGCTAATATAGAGGATTATATAATAATTAAAATAATAATTAAAGGGTAAAGGGGGTTAAATAATAAAAAGAGGATAAATAGTAGTAAAAAAGATAATAATAAATTAAAATAATACTAAAGCTTATTATACTTATAAGTCTAAAATAAGGTTAAATTAGTATAATTAATATAGGGAAAAGAATTACCTAGTAAGAAGGCTAGCGTAGGATTTATATTAGAGTACTTAGATAAGGTTTACCTAGTCCTTTAAGGGGGCGATTAGAATACGAGGAAGGAGAAAATAGTATAAGGTAGTAAAATAATAGTAGAGGAAAATATATTCGGCTATTTTATCCTCGCCCGAGTTATAAGGGTAAAAAGGTAATAGTATAAAAGGGATATAATAAGTAAAAAGAAACCTATTAAGTTTAATCCTACTAGTATAAAACTAGGTAAAAAGGCTATTAAGGAATTTCGGAAAAAAAGTATATTTTATAAAAAAAACGCTTAGACGAAAATAAGGGGGCGTATTAATAGTATAACTATAAGACTATTTATATTATTTAAGGTATTATTCCTTAGCCTCTTAACGAGTATACTACTTATCCTAAAGGCGGAGGTTTAATAATCGGTAGGATTATAAGCTAGCGGCTCTAGAACTTACTTAGGAGGTAAAGGCTTATTATATATCCTTAAGAATAATATAAGGGGCGGCTAGGGGGCGATTATAATAAGGGTAGAGTCGATAAATAACCCGACTAATAACCGAGCGGACTATAGCGATAAAACTATAGGATTCGAGGAGTTAATAGGTATAAGCGGAATAATAAGTTAAGTAAATATTAAAAGGGGGGATATATACTTCGATTTCTACGTAATAACTAGGTATAGTCTAATAAGCCCTAGTAATAGTACGAAGGTAGTAGGCTTAAACCTTTATAAGCTCTTTAATTATAGGATTAAAGGGTTTACCCTTAGCTAAGGTAAGGGGGATAAAGTAAAAGGAATTATAAGTAATAGTAGTATAAATAACCTTAGTATATACCTCCTTAGTATAAGGGAGGATAAAGCCCTAGGTAAAAGTAATAAGGCTAGTAAGTATAAGCTACTATTTTTATAGCTTTTACTAGAAGCGTTAAAGGTAGGCTTTTTACTAGAGCTTTCGGTAAATCTAAATACCGAGTATATAGGCTTCCTAGGTAGGGGCGATTAATATTCTATCGAGGATTAATAGAAAGGTATTTACCTAATAAGCTTTAGTAAAGTAAAGGAATTCGTTTTTTAGGGGTTAAAAAGATATTTTATACTCTTTAGCCTAATCCTAATAAATAGCCTAGGCTTAAATAAGCTAAGCTTAAACCTAAGCCGGGGTTTAGCTAGTACTAATAATATTCGTATTATTAGTAAAACCTATAAGGATAACCCTAGTAACCTTTTCTAAATAATAGTAAAAGGAGGAAATATATAGGATAAAAAGTATAAGCGATAAAGGGGACCCCTAGGGTACCCCCTTTAGGATAAAAATAGGGTTTAAGAAAACGCTATTAATATATAAGCGGGATAACTAGTCTATAAAGTAAAAATAAAGGAGGGCTAAGATTTAAGGAGGGAATCTAAGGTAATTAAGAGTCTAAATAAGCTTATAGTATAAAATATAGTCGAAGGCTCCTATTATATTAAGTATTAGTAGGGAAACTAAGCCTTAAAGGCTTTATATTATCCGAATAGTTTCGGTAAGGAGAAAAAGGGTATTATTTATAAACCTACCGGGGCGGTTACTTATTTACCTAAAAGGTAGAATACCCTAGAGCTCTACGATTATAAAGATATACTTTATAAGGATTATTTCGAAAACCTTATTAATAGTATTAAGGAGGGAGATTAGTTAATAGCCGCCTAGAGTCTAATAAACCTTAGGCGATTTACCCTATTTATATAGGATAATAATATTAAAAACCTTAAAAGCGGTAGGAAAGTAGGCCTAGGAGATATAGCCCTAAAATAGCCTAATAAATACTATAATAAGGGGGGGGCTATAGCCCTTAAGGAAGCCGACTAGGATCCTATTAGGTCCTATAAACTTTTACGATAAAATACTATAAAGCGCCTTATATATATTAGAATCTATAATAACTAAAAAAATATTAAAAAAGGGGAATAGATTATTAAGGTTAAAAGGTAGGGGTATAGTTAGAGGATAAGGAAAGAATTTATCGTTTAAAAGTCGGACCTTTTTAGCGAAATCGGATATTATAGGACTATTAGAAGAGGAGGCTAATAAAGGTATATAAGTAGGCTTAGGGGGGGCCTAATTATATAAATAGGCTTAATAGGTTATAAACTATATAGTATAGGGGTTTAAAAAGGCTAATATAAGGAAGCCCTTTTATATATTTTTTTTAGCTATATAAATAAACTTCTTAAGGGTTAATATTATATTCTAATAGTCCTTTTAATAGGAGTCTATTAGGTTAACTTATTAGTATTATTAATTCCTTTTTATAGACTTAATTATACTTATTACCTTAGAAGTCTATTAGGGGATTAATTAGGGTTCGAAGGTTTAAGGGTAATAGGGGATAATAATAGCTATTATAGCCTTTAATTCGCTATAAAGCTAGATAATAGAGGAGTTAATTTCCTTAGGTAAAGAGGAGTAAATATAAAAGGGGAGAAAGCGGTTCTTAGCCTCTATAAGAAGAATATCCGGGTAAAAGGACTTTTATTAGTAAAAGGGCTTAGACTCTAATAGGAGAGTTATATAAAAGGAAGTAGCCTAGGGAATATAATCGGAGCTATAAAGAGTTAAGTCGGGGCTAAAGAAGGTAAGAAGGCTAAAGGGGGTAGCCTAGAAAAGGTTAATTATACTAGTCTAACGGTTATAAACCTCCTAAATAACCTTATAAGGAGGAGTTAGAAGCTTAAGACTAAGGGAGGCTATAGTATTAAAAAGGGTTAAAATATAGGGTAAGGTATAATTATAAAGGTCTTATAATAGGTAATAGGAGTTAAAATCCCCTAGGATAATAGCTAAAGAACGAGTAAAGAATAACTAGGGTAAAAAAAAAATAAATCTAGTAAAAATACTAAAAGGTAGGGAGTATAGAAAAAGAATATAAGGATTATTATAAAAGGAAACCCTAATAATATCCTTTAAAAGAACTAGGTCCTAGGACTTAATATTATATTATTTATAAATATAAATAAGTATATAGCTAGAGCCCTAAATAAAACGGTAAGGGGTAAGGCTAAGGAGTAGTAGGCGGTTATACGAGTCGAGCTAGAACTCTTAAAAAGCGATAATATTATAACTAATAGTAAAGGAAAGGGTAAAATAGGTAAGGTAGTTTATATATTAAATATTCTAAATAAGGGTTATAATTTTTATAATAATTATATTAAAGGTATAAAGAATAATAATTATATAAAAAGGGTAAACTAAGTATAGGATAGAGTAAAGGATAGTCCTCCCCTATTACCCTATCCGCCCCTTCCCCCCTTAGTACCCCTTATACTCCCGCGGGGGGCGGTTACTCCCTAAGAGGAGGATAAGCCTTATAAAGCTAAAGCCCTATAGAGAGTAGGATTACCCTAGGTTATTAAAATACTTTATATTAAAGGTCTACCTTAGGGTATAGGGTTAGGGGTTAAATCTTAAGAGAAAGTAAGAATAATAGGGTTAAAAGGCTAAAAACTAGTAAGATTAAGGTTTAGAATATAATTAAGGTCCCTAGGGGAGCCCTAATAGGGTTATTTATATAGAGAAACCTATATAAAGCCTTCGGTATTAGTATAGGGGGATAAATAATAAGCGGGTAATTAGACTATAGGCGGCTCTTAGAAATACTAGGGGCGGAGTAGGTAATTAGCCTTAGCCTTTTCCTACTATTAGTAAGAAATAGGATAATCGTATACCTAAGTAATATAAGTACTATCGTATAAAAGGTAGTACTAGGGTTAATCCCCCTTATTAATAGGGTAGGACCCTTCTCCTTTATTATATAGGGTAGAATTATAATAATTATAGTAAGGGTTTTCCTAATAGTATTTAAAAATATAATTATACTAAAAGTAATTATAGTATTACTTAGGGTATACCGATTTATTATAGGGTTTATAATAAATAATCTCTAAGTCGATTATAAGGCTATTCGTATAAAGTTAGTTTATATTAACTATATTATTAATACTAAGAATAAGGTTTATCTAGGGGGTAATACCTTATAGGCCTTTATATAGCTTTATAACCCTAGAGTAAATAATATTAATACGGTTAATAGTATAAAGAGTAGTAAGGAGAGTATTATAGTCCTAGAGAATAGACTCTATATAAACGCCTTTAATAATAATAGTAAAAGTCTAGTATATATATATCGTTTTTATACTAAATACTCGCTAAATCTAGTTATCCTAGTTTATAAGACTCTTTTTCTTAGTATCGAAAGTAAGGACGATATTATTACTCGGGAGGTATTAGGCTATAACTATAGCTAGTATACCTATTATTTCGTTCGCCTTAGTAATAAGGGTAAAAGGGGGTAGGGATAGGACCCTATTTATAATAGGAATATCCTTTAAGGAAATAAGGACCTTATAATCGTATTAAGCGGGGATTAAACGGACCCCTATTAGGGCGCTAATAATAGGTTCCCTAGTAATAACGAGAATAGAAGCCTAAGATAGCTAGCTAAAGGGGGCGGATTTTATCTAGAGTATAAATATAATAGCTTTCTCTATAGTCTTTTAAATAGCCCTAGTAAACGATACGGGAAAGGGCGTAGAGTTTATCGGAGGAATAGTAGAACTCTAGGAATAAAGTTTTTTAGTAAGGGAATTAATAATAATCTATATAGTACGAAAACTATCCTACGAGACTATTTAGGTAAGTTTATTAAAAGTAGACTTTAGAAGGGGATTAGTCGGAGCCTAAAGCGTATCTATAAAAGGGTTATTAGAGGATAAAATAATATTAAAGGAAGGCGAACCCGTTAGCTAGTTCTAGCGGGACTATTAGAATCTAAGGGTTCCCCCGTCGAGGTCTATACCTCTACCCGGGTTCCCTCCGGAGGCCTTACCTAATAGCTCCGCGTATAGGGCTATCCTCCTAAAGGAAGGAGGCGTATAGAAGAAGCTATAAAGATAGGTTATTAATCGTATCGAATAAACTAGCGACGAGCTCCTTCTTATCGTATTACGATATTAATACTTAATTATATTATAGTTAATAAAAGAGGAAAAGGCTAAATAAGTAAAATAATTTATACGCTAAATATTCTAAATAAGGGTTATAATCTTTATAAAAGCTAGGTTAAAAGTATAAAGAATAATAATTATATAAAAAGGGTAAGTTAAGTATAAAAAGGGGTAGAGGATAAGCTTCTCTTATTATTATAATTTCCTTATCCTCCCCTTATACCCCTTATACTAAAGCTTTTATAGGGGGCGGATACTCCCTAAAAGGAAGAGGTATTATAGGTAGTTAAGGCCTTATAGGGGGTAAAAGTACCCCGAATTATTAGGGTACCTCGTATTAATAAAAGCCCTTATAATACTAGACTTAGGGTTAAGTCCTAAAAGAAGATAATATTAATCGGGTTTAAAGGTTAAAAACTAGCTAGGTTAAGGTTTAAGGCTTAATTAAGGTTTTTAAAGGAGCCTTAGTAGGGCTATTTACGTAAAGAGATTTACGTAAAACTATTAGTATTAATAAAAAGGGTTAAATAATAAAGGGGGGGCGATTAGGCTATAAGTAATTCCTAAAAGTATTAGGGGTATAATAAATAATTCGCCTTTACCCTCTCTTATTATCGGTAGGAGACTAAGTACTCGCGCGCTTAGGCGGTATAAGCCCTATTATATAAAAGGTAGTATTATAAGTACTCCTTTTTATTAATAGGGTAAAACCCTTCCCTATTATTATATAGGGTAGCTTTATAATATTTATAATAAGAGTCCTTCTAATAATATTTAAAAATATAATTATACTAAAAGTAATTATAGTATTACTTAGGGTATACTAACTTATTATAAGGTTTATAATAAATAATTTCTAAATCGATAATAAGGCTATTTATATAAAGTTAGTTTATATTAATAATACTATTAATCCTAAGGATAAGGTTTATTCGGGGAATAATCCCTTAAGGGCTTTCGTAGGGCTTTATAGCCTTAGAGTAAGTAATATTAATATAATTAATAGTTTAGAGAATAATAAAAAGGGTATTATAATCCCGAAAGGCGGATTCTATTTAGACTTCTTTAATAATAATAGTAAAAGTATAATATACGTATACTACCTTAGCCCTAAAAGTATATTAAATCTAATTATCCTAGTTTATAAGACTCTTTTTATTAGTATTAAAGGTAAGAATAATATTATTACTTAGAAGGTACTAGGCTATTATAACTATTAATAAACTAATAGCCTTATTCGCCTTAATAATAAGGGTAAAAGGGGGGGGGATAGAATACTATCTAAAGTAAGAATATTTTTTAAGGAAATAAGGACTTTATAATTATATTAAATAAAGACTAGGCGGACTCCTATTAACCCTTTAACTATAGGGTCCTTAATAATAATAAGAATAAAAGCCTATAATAACTAGCTAGAAAAGGTAGACTTTAGCTAAAGAGTAATTATAATAGCTTTTTCTATAGACTTTTAAATAGCCTAGGTAAAAAAAGCGAAAAAGGGTATAGAATCTACTAATAGAATAGTTAAACTCTAGGTATTAAGTATTATAATAAGGGTATTAATAATAGACTATATAATACGAAAGCTATCCTATAAAACTACTTAAGCGAGTTTATTAAAAGCGGACTTAAGAAGGGGATTATTTAAAACCTAAAGTATATTTACGAAAGGGTTATTAAAAGAGAAAATAATATTAAAGGAGGATAAACCTATTAGCTAGTTCTAATAGGATTATTAGAGTCCGAGGGTTCCCCTATCGAGGTTTATACCTCCGCCTAGGTCCCCCCTAGACTCCTCGTCCGATAGTTCTACGTATAAGGCTATCCTTCTAGAGGAAGAAAGCGTATAAAAGAAAAGCTATAAAGAGGTTTATTAATCGTATTAAATAAATAGATAATAAGCTCCTTTTTATCGTATTATAATATTAATATAATATAAGAGTAAAAAGGAATTATTAATTACTTTATTAGATTATAAGTAATTAGGTTAATAAGAGCTCTTTCTTATAATTATTATAGCCTTAAACGATAAAATATAACTTCTTATATAACTTATTAATACTAATACCCTTAATTTTACAAACTAGACGTATATAAAAAATATAAATAGGGCGATTATCCTTAGTAAGGGTAATTAGTATAATAATTCTAGTATTTAAAAGAGTATCCCGTCCGTTATCTTATTAATCTCGCCGGGAACCCGAGTCGGGGGGCCTGCCTACTATCTAGTATTCTTCTTTAAAGTCCCTTATAAGGTCCTTTTGCTACCTCGTACTTAGCCCGCGTTAGTATCGCCTCGTCGAATCGAAGAATATCTTATACGAAGTCTGCATTTTCATAGTAAAGGAAGATAAATACTAATACTAAATTCTATAGTATTTCTAAACGAACTTTTATATTATCTTCCTAACTAGCCCTCCGAAGAAAAAGACTATAATCTTAATATTATTAGATTTTTTAAAAAGGCTATTAGGAGTTATAATCTATTTATTATTATAAAGGCAGAGGTAAAGCTCTATAGCTATTTTCTTATATTCTATTATAAATATAATAACGGGGGGTTCTAAATCTAAAAAAGGTCGATATAGGATTATAATAATAAGCTTTTATAGGAATTATATATATATAAAAGTAGGAGCTGGATTTATATATACGGGAGTTATATTTATATAAGTAAATAAAGTAGGGTTCTTGTCTTTAGGATAAGTCTTAAAATAGGGCTTTATATATATAATCCTAAAGGAATTTAAGCCTTATAATATCTTAAGGAGTACTTTTTTACTATTTACTTATAGAATACGGTAAGGCCTATACTAGCCTTTCTTTTTATAATATACGAGTACTAGGGAACTAAGATATAATTATACTAGGAGGAGTACTATAGTATTTATATCTTTTAACTATAGTATAATAATAACCTTATACGATATAATAGTACTCTATACCGCCTTTAGCGCCTTTATAATAGTATATATATATTCTACTATAGACTATAAGGGTACCGAGTCTATTATAAGCCTAGGATATATACTAAAAATAAGGAGGGTTAGTATAAGTCTATTTAAGCCGGTAGTATTATTAATCGTTTTAATAATTACCTATAGTATATTCTCCTAGGAGACTCCTCTTATCTTATCTCGAAGAATTTTATATATATATTAAAGAGGATTATAATACTATTCGACCTTATTAACGCTTTAGTAGGCTTTAATAGGTACCTATTAGTAGGTAATCCTATATAATTATACCTTAGCCTAGAAGTCTTATATAATAAAATTAATCCTTATATTATATACGAGGAAGTCCGGAGGTCTAAGGTATATATTAATCTAATATACCTTAAGGGCCTATTATACTTATTCTACTAAGTTATCTTTAAGGAATTATACTATTTAAAAGGAGGTAATAGTATTTATAAGGTAAAGAATATTATACCCGTTTAAATAAAGGATATTTATAATAACCTTATAATTAAAATTATAATTATTATATAGGGAGAACTTAAAATAGTATAGTACTAAGCCTTTAACTTAATAATAATAGTATACTTTATAAATCTTTTTTAAAGCCTTATATAAGACTTTATAACTAATATTATTTAGAATATCGTATAGGTATTAGACTAATAAATACCTAAAATATTAGTAAAGTCGGCGTATTTTAATATTAGTAAGGAAAATAGTTATACTAGGCTAATAACGACTTAAGAAGAATTAAGGATACCCTTAGCGGAAGACTATAAGTACTTTATTACTATTTTAAAGTACTATATAACCCTATAGGACGTTAAGATAGTATCTAAAGTACTATATATCCTAGAAATATATAAAAAACGGGGTTTTAATTTTAAGGATATAAAATTCGATCCTATTAATAGGGATCTTAAGCTATACTAATCCAAAAGAGGTAATTAGGGGCTTATTACTAAAGGATATCTTTATAGTACCTCGGGTTACCTCGTTAAAACATATATTAAGTCGTTCTCTTTATAGGGCTAAGAACTAAGGTTTACTAATAGTCGAATTCTACGCTACTCTAGTATTAGGAATAATACCTTAGAATACCTATAAAGAGTATTTCTCGAGGGTATAGACTACTATAGGCTCCGGGGTAATAGTAATATTAGCGTATATAGGGGTATAGTTAGCTATCGTAATAATACGGAGGTTTATAGTATTTATAATAATAGGTATTTAAAAACTATAATAGGTTATTTTATTATAAAAAAAAGAAACTATAGAGGTTTATTATCTATTATTATTATTATTATTATTATTATTATTATTATTATTATTATTATTATTATTATTATTATTATTATTATTATTATTATTATTATTATTATTATTATTATTATTATTATTATT
>PDHP01000207.1:19263-60412 GCA_003339455.1 Ophiocordyceps camponoti-leonardi (nom. inval.) | reverse complement strand
GGGGGGGGCGGGGGGGGGGGGGGGGGGGGGGGGGGGGGGGGGGGGGGGGGGGGGGGGGGGGGGGGGGGGGGGGGGGGGGGGGGGGGGGGGGGGGGGTAAAAGGAGCAGGCGGGGAAGACCAGATGTGGCTTTGTTTTTTTCCACCCCCTTCCTTCCTTTGAAGAGGTTCTATCTTTGGTTCTCTGGCCAGGATATCTATCCGGATACCTATCATATCTTCATATCCTTGCCCTGCCCTGAGAGGTGAGATTTAAACCAGAGACGAGAGAGAGAGAGGGGAAGAAGAGTCGATTTATCCGTACATACACCCTCTCGAGGCTACGACATATCATCAGTTCGCCCAAGTACCGACTGACGGTGGGAAGAGAAGAAAAAAATTAAGAATAAGTGTTTGACGCAAGGGGGGGGAGAGGCGGTTAAGTCGGTAGGCTGGTAGATATATCCGTACGAAGAGGTGTAGGTAGTTTAGGGGGGGGGGGGGGGGGGGGGGGGTTAGGGTAGGGTAGGGTAGAAGAGGAGAGGAGAGGAGGTTGGCGCTAGACAGCGGTCCGGGGGGTGTGGGGGTTTCTGTCGTTCGGGAGGGAGTGGTAAGGGGGATGATGATGATGCCTTTGTGGGAGAAGGAGAAGATTGTGAAGGATACTAGGAAGAAGAGGAAGAAGAAGAGGAAGAAGAACGAGACGACGACGACGACGACGACAAACGAGGATGATGGGAACTTGCTAAAGAAGGAGGAAGAAGGAAGAGAAGAAGAAGAAACGACAGAGACAAAGGGGAAGAAAGGAGTCGAAGAATCAGCAGCGGAAAAGACCAAAGACGACGACGAAGACGAAGACGACATCGTCAACAGCATTAACCACACCTCGAAGCCTTCTCCCTCCTCCTCCTCCTCCTCCTCCTCCTCCGTCGTGGCCCTCGTCGACTTTTTACGCAATCAACCTCCTCCACCTCCTCCTCCTCCACCATCATCATCATCTTTACCATCTTCTCCTTTCCCTCTTCTTCTTCCTCCCCATCCTCCTCCAACAGCGAAACCGACAACGACAACAATGTCAGCCTGCTCCGACGGCCGAGGAGCCTGGTCCCGAATCCGCAGCCTCAGCAGCCGCCGACGAAGCAAGTCGATGCCAAGGTCAAGCTCAAGCGGTCACCACCACACGACGACGACGAGCGCGACTTCGAGTCTGAATCATCATCATCACCATCATCACCCCCCCGTTGTCGCCCACCTGCGTCTTCCGGACTCGGCCGTTAGCGGAACTACGATCGGCGGCTTTCGACATATTGCCATCTCCATCCCGATTGAGGCTTCGCCCTTTTGCGAGGAGATGAGGTCGCAGTATCCTGTTTTTCCGGGGGGGAATGACGATGATGATGATGGTCTTCCTCCTCTTCCCCCTCTTCCTTCGCAGCATCTTCAACACCAGCATCCACAGCATCAACATCAACACCATCAGCAACATCATCATCAGCATAGACTCAACGCGAGCTTAGGCTCCAAACCGTTCGACTACATCGGCGCCTTACCCACCAATCTAGACTCCCCCCTCCTCCTCGACGACGGGTCCGCGCCATGGAATCGCCCCGATCAAGACGATGCCCTCATCGGTGGGAGTCCCGGAGGAGGAGGAGGAGGAGGAGGCGCAGGAGGACCAAGAAGAGAAATCCCATCGCGAAGAGTCATCCAACCTCCTCTTTCCTCTTCATCTCCCTCCTCGCAACAACAACAGCAACTCCTCTCCATCGACGGCTTGATCCGCAACTCGCCGATGCCACCGCCCAGAGCACCGGAAAGGGGAAGGGCGAAAGAAGCCACCACCACCACCGCGACGAGGGCGTCCACCACCGTCATCGTCGAGAGTCCCGTCGTCGTCACCTGCTCTTCCTCTTCCAGGAGCAGGAGGGAGATTGTCAAGGAGAGGAAAAGGAGGGATCTAGCCGCGATGCGGAAACGGGCCGGGGGAGGAGGAGAAGAAGAAGAAGAAGAAGAAGAAGATGCTGCTGCGAAGGCGACGAAGAGGGATACGGCGACGTCTTCGCTTTCGTCTTCTTCGTCTTCTGCGCCTTCTTCGTCTGCGTCTACGGCTTCGACGTCTAGGACTTCGGCGGAGGATACGGCGCGGAAGGGAGGCGGGGGGTCGTCGGGCTTGACTATGACCGCTGTGCAGGTCACGCTCGACATTCCGCCGGAGGAGAGTCAATCTCATAGAATGCCGACTCCTCCGCCGTCCGTTACCGGGTCTCCGTCTTCGAAATTACGGTCAGAAGAGGAAAAGACGAGAACAACAGCAGCAGTTGGTCACGACAAAAGTGACGATGACGGCAAAGACAACAATAACGGAGAACAAGACGACGAAGACGAAGACGACGGAGACGTCTACGTAACCTACCATCGCGACCATCAACTCCGCGACATGGAAAGGAGGCTGAAGCGACTGGAGAGAAACGGAGACGTCTGGCTGAGGACCTTGCTCGCCAACCTTCACCGTTCGGACCTGAGGGTGAGGGCGGCGGAGGGCAAGGAGAGCAAGGGGCTGAACGAAGGCTGCTCTGCTGCCGGGATGGAGTCTGTCGAGATGCTTATGAGGGATTTGGCTAGGACGGGAGGAGGAAGGGTGAGGGATGCATTATCATGATCTTTTTTTTCTTCCCCTTTTTTTCCCCTATCTTTCTATCGTTCTTTCTTCTTGTCTCTCTTGTTCATCTTTGTTTTGCTTTGTTCTTATATGTCTCTTGTGTATATATGTGTGTGTGTGTGTGTTTGTTCAACGTCATTGACATCACGGCTGTTTCTATATATCGCTTCATCACCGCTCTATCGGTGGTTTTTACACCCCCTTTCCTTGTCTCTATCAGTATTCAGGTAGTATATACGGATATGTATGTGTGTATGTACCTAGGTTTAGGTAGGTGAGTAACTTTCGTACCTTGGATCGATCTTATCCGTATTCACTATCTACTATGTAGGGAGAGAGAGAGGGAAAAGAAAGGATGCCATGTCGTCACCGCAGCAACATCTCCAACCTCAACGGACCAAACTTATCTCTACCATCTCCATCCCCATCTCACCAACATCACACCTCTCTCTCTCTCTCCTCTCTACCATCTCCTTCTCTATCAAAAGGGGAAAAGGAAAAATGCCCCCTAAACCGTGGCATCTCGTCTGCCCCTCCAACCGAGGCCTAGGCCACGCCCTAACCCGGACCCTCCTCCGCACCCGGCCCGAACCGATCCTAGCAACGACCCGCAGCTCCGACGCCACCTCCCTCCGCGAATCCCTCCTAAAGGACCTCCCATCCTCATGCGAGCCGCGCCTCAAGATCGTAACGGGCGTCGACGTAACGGATGAAGGATCCGTCGCAGAAGCTGCGCGGAAGGCGAGCGCTTACTTCCCACCTGAGTCGCATCGGTTGAGTTGCGCGTTTGCCCTGCCTGGTATACTTAGGGTCGAGAGGTCCTTGAGGGACGTCGTTGTGGACGAGGCGGTGGAGTCGTTTCGTGTCAATGCTGTGGGGAATCTTGTTCTCGCCAAGCATTTCTTCCCCTTTTTGCCGAGGCGCGTTGATCGAAGGCATCGATCTGAAGAAGAAGATCAAGAAAAAGAACAAGAAGGAGAAGGGGGAGAATCTTCACTCCCCCATCACGCAACTTGGCTCTCCGTCGCAGCTCGCGTAGGATCGACGACCGATAACAGAGCTGGAGGCTGGTTCTCCTACAGAGCAAGTAAAGCAGCCGTCTTCAGCCTCGCCCGGAGCCTCGACCTCGCTCTGCAGGCGAGCAGCGGCCCGGCCGCCATCGCCGTCGCCTACCACCCCGGCACCGTCCGCACCGACTTCAGCCGCGACTTCTGGGATACCGTCCCGGACGAGAAGCTCTTCTCTCCAGAGTACGCGGCCGAGAAGCTGCTGCAGGTTGTCTGGGGCTTGAACCTTGATCAGAGGGGGAGGTGTTGGGATTGGCAGGGTCTCGAGGTGCCGCCCTGAAATAAAATCGGCCCCAGGCTGAGGGTTTTTTTTCCCCCCCTGATTGAATTTGTTTTTTATAAAATAGAGCCTCGGAAAGATTAGGACAAAGAGAAAGAAAAAAAAAATCATAGCTCAACCTCCTGAAATGACGCCGCGTCCGGTAGCTTGCCTGCCATTTCCACCCCCGACCCGGACCCCGACGTCGCCGTTCCGTTGGTGGCGCCCTCCTTTGGCCGCAACGCCACCTCGTGCTCCTCTGCATCCTGCCATCCCATTCTCTTCACCTCGGCTTCTTGCCTTTGTCCTGCGGTGGCATCGTCTGAAGACTCGTCGTCTGTCGTCGTCGTTGTTGTCGTCGTCGTCGCCGTCTTGTTCCCCTCGTCCGACTTTCGACCTTCTTGAACCGACGGCCGTTTCTTCTTCTCCTCCACCTCCTCCTCTTTCTCCTTCTCCTGCTGCTCCTTCTCCTTCTCGTCGTCCTTGGGCGGCACCACTGGCGGCGCCTTGGGCGGTGGCACCGGCGGCACCACGTGCTCCTCGTTCGGCGGGCCGGCTCGCATGGCATCCAGATAGAATTTTGTCACGCCCAGGATGCGGCCGTTGGTCTCGCACGCCGTCACCCACTCGGGCCTCACCACGGGAATGTTGCTCTCCACCGCCTTCTCCCACGCCGGCCCCCGGCCCTCCGTCGTGACAAAGTGCGTCGTGTCGATGCGTACGCTGTCCGCCATCTTGGCCCCGATGCGATCCACCGCCAGCGCCAGCTTCTCCCGCGCCGCCGCGGGAAGGACGCCCGTCGTGATGGTGATGCCGCTGAGGTCCGTCATCTTGTGCGTCCGCACCGCCACCTTTTCGCTTATCCGCGTGCCGGCGCTGGTCCTCAGCACCAGGTGGAACGTGTAGGCGGTATCGACGGCGAGCCCGCTGATCTTGGTGCTGTGCATCGCGAGCGGGCGGGGGATGTTGCCGGCTTTTTGACCGTTGCGGTACAGGCTCAGCGATATCAGGTCCGCCGTCGCGAGCTGTACGGGGTCCCATTCGAGGACGACCGACGTCTGCGTGGCATTTCGACAGCGGAGCGCCGGTGTCGCCGGCTCCGACGCGCCGAACGAGTCGTAGATGCGGTCCTGTAGCGCCCTGAATTTCTCCTCCTCGGCCGACTCTTTGCTCGTGTTTTGCGACACCGTGATGTCGACGATGCTGCCGGACGAGATGTTGGGCGGGAGGAGGATGGAGGGGAATTCGATCTGCGGGGGAAAAGGCCGTTAGTCAGTTGCGGGGAAGCGAAAGGCTTTTCGGTGGTGAGCGCGCATACGAGACGCTTATCAGGCGTGAGGAGGACGGTGACGCCTGCGTCGACCTTGCCGACGGTGAGGGAGATGAGCATGGCTGATCTGTGTTTTAGAATGGGGGGGAGTGTCCGCCGCGGCGTCGGGTAGGGCCTGACGAAGGCTCAGCCGGCGGCGAACTGAAGCCGATGGCTGGGTGTGTTTGCGAAGACAAACTGAGGTGAGAAGTGACGAGGCGAGAGAGGTGAGGAGAGTAGCATGAAGCCGCGGAGATGAATAATTTGAGCTTGAAAGAGGAAGACCGTATAGTCAGTGTAGCCTGTTGCTGGTGATTCGAGGTTTTCCGATGTCTTGGGGGGGGCTTGAAGTTGAAGCTAGAGTACACGATAGTTGATATTTGGTGCGGCAGAGTTATGGTGATGAGCGCTGGATGACTAAGCCATAGTCATGTACCGAAGATTCACCGAGCCAGGAATAGCTTCACTTTAGACGTCAAGCATTGTCCAGCAGGTCAACACTCACAATGCTGTCTCTTGCTGGCGCCGAAAGACTACTTCGTACGAGTAAGGTGATCTTCAGAAATACTCTTTTCTCTTCATTTACTCAGATTATGTACGGTTTAGGTTCGAGACGTCACCCCAAGATGCTCCTCATAACGGCCTCCAGCTTAACTACACACTCCTCTTCTCCCTCCAACATGTTGGCCGCCCTCCAGGCCACGAACCGATCCGGCCGAACCAGGACAGCCCCCGACTCACTCACGCCACGCAGCCGCTCCCACTCAAAGTAAACGTCTTCCCAGTCCTGGCGAAAACCAATGGAGTAGGCGTCTATCTTGACCCCCAGCGACGCCGACACCCGGCGCGCCGCCTCCTTCCACGCCTCGCCTCCGATGCCGGTTAGCAGGACGAAGCGACCGTTACCGGCCACGTCGATGGTCGAAACCGGTCGGGTCGGACGCGCCTTGTTGAGCCAGACGTGTGGCAGCCGCGATCCCGGATAGGTGCTGGGCTCGTAATACAGCACCGGATCGTCTGCGGCCCGGCCCGTCGGCTGCCATGGCTCCGGCTCGTCCGCGTCGTATATGGCCTTACTTTGATAGTGCTGGCCCATCTCGACTCCGAGACCGTGAAACTCGGCCGTCGTCTGCTCTACGCCCCTGCGAAGGTCCTGACGCCGCTTCTGCCCTGCGGGCGTGGCTTCGACGAGCTCCTCGAGAGCGCGTCTCGTGCTTACCGGCGAACTGGTTCCCAAAGCGTCCCACAAGGTAAAGTGGTCCTGGAAAGCTCTGTTCGCGCGTGCTACGATGGCGCTTCCGACGGGCTGGCGCTCGACGTCGTACGTGTCCAGCAGCGAGCGGTCCGCCTTGCCTTGGTGGACCAGGGCCAGCTTCCAAGCTAGGTTATACGCGTCCTGGATGCACGTATTGCTTCCTAAGCCGTTCATTGGAGGATGACGGTGGACGGCGTCACCGAGGCAGAAGCTGGGGCTCGCTTGTCAGTTGCCTGTCCGCAGCCCAGAACGACCGCCAGGACACATACACGTTGCCTTTCGAGTATCTTTCTGCTACGACATCGTTGATCTGCCACTTTGACGTGCTAATGATCTCGGCCGGCGTGTCGTCGCCGATGAGCTTCCTCACCCGCTCCTGGTACTGCTCAAGCGACGGTGCCGGGGCGTCGTCCTCGCGGGGAAACATGATGAACAACCACTCGTCCCAGGGCCTCACCATGCGCACGATGGCCATGGGCGCAAACAGCTCGTCGTCGTTTTCCGGCTGCATCACCCAGTGGAGGTTACCCATGCGCGAGCCGATGAGATGCGACATGTCGGCCTTGACCAGGACATTATAGGCGGGGCCCTGGCCGGCCTTGTGCCGCAGGGGAAGACCGAGCTCGCGGACGACGAGGCTGCGAGCGCCGTCTGCGCCGAACAGGTACCGCGTGCGGATCTTGTACTCGGTATGCGACAATTCATCTCGGACCGTGGCGGTGATGATGTCGTCGTCGTCGTCGAGGCTCAGGGACAGCAGCTTTGTGTCGAATCGGACTCGGAAGCCGTTGTGTACCGCGTACCGAACGAGCAGCGGTTCGAGAAGCGTTTGTGGAACGTCGGCCGGCTTGCACGGGCTCGCCCTTTCGTAGTCGCCCTTTCGGTTCGGGGAAAGGGGAAGAAGAGGAAGAAGAAGGTTGTCAGCTCGGCGACTCGGATCTTGGCTGTGCAACGAACCATGCGGTGCGGGTCGTGGCCCCAGGAATAGACGCGAGCGAGTTCGGCGCCGGCCATACTTTGACACCATCTGGTGTGTTCCATACAGCCGTGACGCGAAGCCACGCGGTCCACCTCTCTGTCGAGGCCGATATCGCGAAGGCACTCTGCCGGCATTTGTTTTGTGTATAACATCCGTCAGCTCCCCTTTTTTCCCCTCCCCTTTGTTTGGTTTAAGATTTCCTTTCCCCCTTCGCCTGTATCACCGGAGAGAGTGTGAGGGGAGGTGAGGGGGTTGATGCTACCCATAGCCGCCATGTTGGTGATGTGAGCCCGAGGCGTATCGGCCGTGCCGGAGGTGGCACTGATGGCGATTCCGGTGAGGCCTGTTTAGAATGTCGTGCGTGTAACTTTTCAGCCGGGGGTCGGGGGGATGGTGAGAGTTGATGGTCGGCTTTACCGTATGAGCCGAGGAAGCAGGCTAGGGAGGCGCCGGCGGGGCCGCAGCCGACGATGAGGAATTCGGTATCGAGGTCCATTTTGTTTATTCGTTCTTTTGAAGAGAATGAGGTGGTGAAGGTTGTTTGGTTTATTGAGAGGTGAAGTTGGGGGTGAAGAGAAACAAATAGGCAAACGAATAAACAGGTCTACGGATGACGATCATACATACGAATTACGAAGACGCTTTTCCTGTTAATAATGCGGTACGGGTTGTACGGGCTGCACGGACTGTGCATACAGTACATGCATACGGGAGATACGTGAATTACGAGATGGAAAGGACGGAAGGGCTGAGAGCCGATGGACGACTATTATGTGATGGTGATGTTTCTGTTACACGGCGTCCGGATAGTGTCGGATGAGGAGGGGATGATGTGAAAGGCTGATTGGGGGGGTTAGATTCGACGTTATAGGGTGTCACGTGCTAATGAGACTATCGTAGATTCGTAGTATCTCTTTCGGCTTTCGATAGGAGAGTCACGTGTCGAAAAAGAGACTATCAGGGTCTACTATACTAGCCAGGCAGATAGGAGTAGGGCTATAGGCTATAGGTTACGTGCTATAGTAGTAGCCTCAGTAGGTTCCAACGTGCATGCATGCAATACACACAATAGAAGCACGAACATGGATCCTAGGTGAAAAAAGAGTGGAAAACTTGGATAGCCCTACAGATATGATATGGACGCGCTGGCCAGTCGGTCGGAGATTCCCGGATTCCGATCGAGTAGCATCATGCTAGATCGAGATTCAGCGAAGAAAAGGGGGTGACGATGCCTATGCTGGAGATGAGCGATTGACGACTCGTGATAAAGACGATGGTATTAAAAATCAAAAGCTAAGAATAGATGAAAAAATCAAGATTGATTTCTCAGCCATTATGACTCAATGACTTGACCACTGTGGCTTCATCACGCGGATAGACTTGGGAGATGAGACCGTCTGTGGCTCAGCAGAAGACTACATAAACTCAAGGGAGCCTGCCGGGCGAAAGGAGGCCGATAGGGTTGCTTCAGTGGGGAAGGAGAGACGCAGAGAAGAGGATTGTTCTTTTTATAAGGGCCCTGTGCTGTGGCGAAGGGCAAGGGAGGGTTGGGTTGGGTTGGGTAGTAGTGAACCTATCAAATACCAGTTGTCTGTGTGTCTGTGTGTCTATGTGTGTGTGTGTACATATGTACAATGTAGACCCAGCAACTCAACTCCATATCCCCCGTTCGTTCGTTCGTCCGTCCGTCCGTCCGTCTGCCAGAGGGCGTTCTTCCCGACGGAGAGGGCGGGGGAGAGCGAAAGTCGAAAGGAAGAACACCCGAGGTTGAAGACGGGGGAAAGAAACACATGATAGGAAGAGAAGAAGGAAGGAAGGAAGGATATCTTGAATTCAGGGGTTGTGAGTTATTCTCGCCAGCCTGATTTTTCTATGCTATGCATGCACATGTACATATGGGTGTATGTACAATGATATGGCGTGCAGAGTGCAGGCATCTTTGCTCGCAACGTGCGCGTATGTACATACCTAGGCTGCAGGCAGGCATGTTTGCAGTAGGCATGCACATAGGAGCTAGGGCAATGTCTTCGGTCAACTCTGATAGACCTTGGACCTTGGTAGCTCTTTTCCCCCCTTGTGTGACTCTTTTCACAAATCATCTCCAGACTCTATCTTCCAAGCCTCGTTTTTCCCTTCTAAGATAACCCTACCCTGCTTACCCTTATTCACGGATACATCCTAGGACAGGATTCTCTTCTCTCTCCATCTAGCTAACCCTCACTGTTCCTCCGTTCCGAGCCAACTATCTCAATCTCCCCATCTCTTAGCATATGTACATATATAGAATCTTAAAAAGCAAATGAATAGCGAAAGAACTTCCCAAGAAGAAAAGAAAATAGTAGGAGAAAGGCAAGACTTTCTAACAACAAGTTCCGGAACTTATTAAGTCAAGGGGGAGGGTTGACGTTAGGGTTGAGCCGCTACTTAACCCCCCTTCTCCATATCTCACAGGTAACAAAAAACACCACCCATTCTCTTCAAGAAATCAAAGAGCCAACCAATGAATCTCCCCCAATCCTCTCCAAAGTCCACGCACGCATGAGCCTTTTCCCTCGTCACACCGTCCATAACCCGCTTCCCATGCTTCCCTCCCCCCCTTTTCCAACCTATAATACTCCTCCTATGGATAAAAAAAGGGGGGATCAATCTATCCACTCTTGCGAAAAGTAGGAGAAAGCGTCGATGTAACGTGTTTTTCCCTTCGAAGCCCTAACTACGCCTATAATCTACCTTTTACCACACCTATACATATGTCCCATCTCCTATAGTCACCCACAGGACCACAACCCACATCACCCCAAACTCAAGGTAACGAGGGACAAAAAAGCAGACACAAAAGGGGATAAACAACCCGAGTAAATTCCTAACCTTGTATCCATTTACATAATCTTCTTCTTCTACTCAAAGCCCTCAAGGTAGTTTTACACCAAACCTTTTCCTATTCTCTCGGACCTATGAAGTTCGCCTATCCACTATTCAACACGCATCAGTACCACACAGCCGTCGCATAACAGCTTTCGAAACTCTTTGCTTCGAGAATGCTCTATGCAGATTCTTCCTAGTAGCACTGGACCTAATGTTATATGCAGATGTATAAGTAGATACTACATTGTACATATGTACATACTATGCACACACACACACACACGCACGCAAGCAAGCGCATCTTTGCAAGCTCCCTCCCTCTCTAGACAGCCTCAACCGCGCTTCTCGCCCGACAACCGGAATGGTCCTCTCTTCTCCCTTTGCTTTGCCTTCCTTCTAGCTTTCTCCTTTCTTCCTATCTGTCTCTTCGTCGTCTCTCTCTCTCTCCTCATCTCGCCATCTCTCTACCCCTGGAATCCCTCAGTCACTTACACATACATATACTCTCTCAGAATCAGCTCTTTTCCTTTCCTTTCCTAGGTACCTACCAAGTATCAACACTCCCCTACTCTCTCTCCCTCTCTCTCTCTTCCTTCTCCCCTCTGCTCTCAAAATGGGACCCCCCCCCCCCGCCGCTTGTAAACACCCAGTGGGCCAATCCTCCCCCCCTTTTTCTTTCCGTCGCTGCCAATCGGCCTCTACCGGCAAAGAAAAGGACCGAAAACTGTATCCTTATATAGAGAGGTAGTCTTTTCTACGCCTGCCGTGTGAGAGTGCGTCTTGTGTGAGAGTGTTAATAAGTGTGTGAGTGTGTGAATGAATGACTGAGTGAAAGAGCCTGTGAGAATGGGTGTGTGTGTGTGTGATATTTTTATGCCTGAGTATGAGAGTGTGTGTGAGGGTGCGAGTTCCACTCCGCCATCATCCTTCTTCGCCGAGAATATAACTAATAATAATAATAAGAATCGACCTTTTCTCCCCCACCCTATCTTTTCCTCTCTTCTCCCCCCCCCCCCCCCCCCCCCCCCCCCCCCCCCCCCCCCCCCCCCCCCCCCCCCCCCCCCCCCCCCCCCCCCCCCCCCCCTCCCCCCCCCCCCCCCCCCCCACCCCCCCCCCCCCCCCCCCCCCCCCCCCCCCCCCTTTCCCCCCCCCCCCCCCCCCCCCCCCCCTTTCTTCCCTTGTCACGCCTTGTGCTGTAACAGGTTCAGATCGGGCTTCCATCCCTCCCACTTGCGGCAGCCGTGAAACTTGTACAGGTGCTGCCACATGTGGTCCTTGCGCGAGAAGCTGCGATCCTGCACCGCCCGCTTCGAACAGGCCTCGAACTCGTGAGAGTGAAAGTGCTCCTCCGTAGGAGACACCTGTCCGCAGAAGACGCACTCCGGCTGGTCGTGGCCCAGCCGCCAGAGCAGAAACGACTGGCTGGCCTGCAGCGGCACCGCGCAGATCCAGGACACGTCTCCCGGCGCGTGTAGCGAACGTTCGTGCCGTAGCCAGTCGTACTTTTTGGAAAACGTCCGCGAGCAGTATCCGCACGTAAACGTCCGGGGCTTCGCGTGTCGTGTCCGCCCCGACCCCCTCGTGTTCCGCGTCGTGGCCGAGAACGGGTCCTCCGAGCTGCGAGGAGGCCAGGTCGCCTCATTGTTATCGCCCGAGAAGTGCGAGTAAGGGTTGGCTGAGACGGATCCGTCCGCCGAATAGGGGTAGCCGTTGACCCCCAGCATCGAGTCTCCCCCGTCCGCGCCGGAGCCGTCTCGCAGGAGTCGCCGCGCCGGCGCGTCGGCCCGGTGGCTGAGCGCCTGGTGGATGGCCGACTCCGACACGTGCGCGCCCTCGGGAGGCGTGTTGCGCCACCGTTCCAGCGGCGTCATCGCCGACAGCAGAGACGGCGTCATCGGCGAGCCCACGCCGTTCAGCGCCGCCCGGCTGGCCGCGTGGTGCGCCGACTGCCGGCTGCGCCGCCGCGCGTTGGTGAACCAGTTGATGACCTGAGTCCTGCTCAGGCCCGACTCGTCCGCCAGCGCCGTCTTCTCCTCGTCCGTCGGATAGGGGTGGTCGAGGTTTCGGGCAAACCAGTCGCGCAACACCTGTGTCCGACGGACCGACCGCGAGCTGGATCGCTTGCTCGACGCCGCCGCTGCTGCCGCCGCCGCCGCTGCTGCCGCCATGGGCATCGCCGGCGGCGGCGGCGGCGGCGCATCACCGGAAGGCTCGCCGGGGGCGTCTCCGCCCGCGTCGACCGGCTCGTGGTTCCATCCGGTCGCCTCACTCTCTTCATGCAAGTGACCGAGAACGGGCGTGGCCGTCTCAAAGTGCGGATGCTGCCGTTTCGACCGCTCCGCAAGGCTGCACTGACGGAACAGCGCCGCGCAGCTTGTACACGAGTGAGCCGGAGTCGGGTTCGCAGCCGTCGTCTGGAGGATGAAGCACTGCAGACGTAATCGCTTGCAGTGGGTACAGGGGTGCACAGGCCGCCACGCGCCGTTCTTGAGGAAGAATTCGGCCATGCCGAGATACTCTGAACGGCCTCCGCCACCTCCTCCACCTCCTCCGCCGCCGAAGCCGGTCATGTTGACGCCGGTAAAGTCGTTGGGTTGGAACGAGAGACAGGCGTCGGGAGGAGAGCCGAGGTCGGGCAGCGTCGGCGTCAGCGCCGTGTGGTTCATGCCGCCGGTGTGTTGGTGCGGGTGGTGGTGATGGTGATGAGGATGTTGTTGATGTTGCTGCGGCTGTTGTTGCTGTTGCTGTCTTTGCTGAAGATGGAGCTGGTGCTGCCTCTGTCTCTGCTGCTGCTGTTGATGTTGTTGATGCTGCTGCTGCTGCTGCTGCTGCTGATGGCCGTTATCATCCCCGTTCCCAAACAGAAACAGGTCAGACCAATCCATCTCCGCCAGACCTCCCGCGGAGCCCCCTCCACCAGCTCCTCCTCCTCCTCCTCCTCCTCCTCCTCCTCCTGCTGCTGCTGCTGCTGCTGTTGCTGTTACTGCTGCTGCTGTTGCCGCTACCAATCCTCCTCCGCCGGCAACACCTCCATTCGTCACCGCCGCGTGTCCCGAAGACCCGTTGACGGCCGCCGTCGGCGCGGGCGCTGCGCAGCCTCCATCCGTCCCAGGCGGCCCTGCAGAGGAGCCGACGAGAAAGCCATTGTGTAGCGACATGTGCAATGGGGGGAAGGGAAAGAGACGCACGAGCGGCTTTCACATGATAAGACGCGCCCGGACGAGGCCTCTGACCAAAAGTGGCCTAAAAGAAAATAAAAAACCAACAAGGGGGAAAGTCAAGGTATAGTGAATAAACGCGTGGTATAAGGCGGCTCTTTGCGTACTATGAAGCCTATGATCCCGGTACTCCGGACGGACCAGAGGCGGCAGAGGACCCTGGCCGACTGGATCTTCTGGATCTCTGGCCTTTATTATTTTTCCCAATTATTTTCTGGGCCTCCAGTGTCTGTGTTCTCGAACAAGGGGAGCGCGACAGGGGGTGGCCGTAGAAAGCAGGGCCCTTGGAGGGGGGGGGCAGACAGGAAGAGAGAGAAAGAGAGAAAGAAGAGAGAGAGAACGAAAGAGAGAGAGAGAGAGAGAGAGAGAGAGAGAGACCGAGAGAGAGACAGCGAGAGCGGAACCGGAAGCTCGGCCGAGTTCCGAGGACTTTGCTTCAACCTGCGGCTCTGACAAAGCCTTTCTTCTTCTTCTTCTTCTTTTTTTCTCTTCTTTTTCTTTCTCTTCTCAACTGCTTCTGTCTTCAACCTCTAACTTTCCACCCGTGTCTCGGGAGGGCGCGCACGTTCCCACCTCTATCGTCCTGGCTATCGTGTCGAAAGAAGGCGGAGACGCCGAGCCCTGGCCATTCGACGCTCGA
The DNA here is from genome assembly GCA_003339455.1 of Ophiocordyceps camponoti-leonardi (nom. inval.). Taxonomy (NCBI): domain Eukaryota; kingdom Fungi; phylum Ascomycota; class Sordariomycetes; order Hypocreales; family Ophiocordycipitaceae; genus Ophiocordyceps; species Ophiocordyceps camponoti-leonardi. The sequence goes on along the minus strand of PDHP01000207.1, from coordinate 46,184 downwards.
TATATCTCGCCGTGGTCGCCCCTTCACACGACACAGAGGCAGCTGTCAGCCTCGTTCCCATGCCGCTGTCAGACGGCTCATGATCGATCTCTGACCCGCTCTCCCAAGGCGTCAAGGGTTTCCATCTGTGGCCGAGTTCTTTGCACACTCTTGCGTACCAACTGCTGCTCATCGATACTGACGCCAAGCATGGCATTTTTTCGGCCGTCGACTTTCAACGACAAGGCCTCGTCTCATGGTCTGTTCGGCTGCAGCTCAACCGGACGGTCACGTCCAAGTCGAGGCTGAGAAAGTCGACCGGTCCGGCCTGCGATCCCCAAAGATTCCCGACGTCTCTTGCCTTGAACGGAAGGAGGGGGGAGGGTTCGTAAGCCATCCCTGACTCGTTGTTTGAGCCTTTCCCCTCGCCCCAGATATTGAATGCTCAAACACCTTCGCCCCGACACCCTGCACGCAACCAGCCAGGTTGAACCATGCCGGGGCTACTGCTGTCATATCGGCCGAAGTTCATATCTCGGCCGATGACCACCCGACGATGGTCATGCCGTCGCAAATCAACGACCATCGAGAATGTCGGCGGCAGCCAGCTCCGGGTCGTTCGCCTGAAGAAAGTCCATACACTGTGCTCTTCCTTAAGGGAAAGGGAAGCTGAAGTCCTCATCACAGGCCCGACGCCGCGGTGAGTCGTCTTCGAGCACGTGGCCATCATGGTGGAGCTTCAGGGCCATCCGGAGCGGCCGCCTGAGAAATTATTGACAAAGGGCCGAACAAGGGCGAGCCCGTTCCGGTAGAACCGGAAGGCCCACCAGGGTGCCCAATGCCACGAGTGGCGGAGTCTCTGAGCGGGAGCAAGCGGGCTGCCTCATATTGAAGCGTTCTCACAGGTCTGCATGGAGACTGAAGGCAAATCCTGTCCTGAATGAGCTTGACTCGGGTCAAATCAAGGCTGACAAGGCCGGGTCCAAGTCCGATCAGATGGAGGTTTGCCTACGGAGACATCCGGCATGGCCGACCGTGTATGATTAAAGCAGGCCTCGGTCAAAAGCTCGGCTATTGTCAAAGCACACAACAATGGCATTGTGTCAAGGTATAATGGCGTCCCCGCGCACGGGTCGAGGCGATGAGGAATTCTTCCCCAGGATCGCTAAGAGCTGCAGCCCTGGATGAGTGACTGGAACCATTGAGTCGGGAGGAAGAGATTAGAGTTTCGTCATACTATTTAGAATTGGCCGATCACTCGTCATCTTTATTTTTAGGGCCGTTTGCCATGACGAGGCTTTCCGCCTCCGACGCGACAAGGCCAATTGTTGTCAATGGCTTCGGCGACCACCAGGCCCAGCCTCGCAGGCGACTGAGCCGACGCCTTTAAAGGATCAGAGATTTTCATGTAAAGCGTGCCCCAGACGGTCTTGCTCGCACCCTTGCCGGGAGCCAGGTCATAACCCCGTTCGACCAGCGCGCCGTGGACGGCGGCGGTGATGCGTCTCTTGGCAAGCGTGTGAACGATGGCGCTCGTCGGCGATGCCACGCTCGTGCACTGAACCCACAGCGGCTCATCGCGGACCTTCTTCACCAGCTTAGCCTTGACGCTGGCCGCGAGAGGGTGGCCGCGAGGGTCGAAGTAGACCAGGGCGAAAGGAGAGAGTATGTGTTTCGGGCTGTGGAAGAAGGTGATGCCGTACTCCTTCGATACCTTCTTAAGCTCCGGCCCGGCTTGGTAGAGTCTTAGCCGGCTATTATCGGGCTCGATGTCATGCTCTTGGAAGAAGAGGACGTTTTCGGGCGTCGTCTTGAGCTTCCCCTTGAAGACGAACTGCTTGGCGGGTTCAGGCGTGAATGCTCTAAATGACGACGACGACGACGACGACGACGACGATGACGCCAATCGTCGCAGAGGAAGAGGAAGCGGATGAGTCGATGGCAGTCGAATTATCGTCATCGTGTCCCCGTCTGGGAGAGACCTTGTTTCCAAGCGGGACAAAGATAGAAGAGACAGAGCTTTTTGTCTCGTTTATTTTCATCCAGGCTTGCGGTTGCTTCGACATCATGTAAGCGAATGCCACGTGCAGAAGAGGTCACTCATCAGCATTTCGCACTAGCCACAGTCTCTCGCATGCAGCATCGGCAGAGGTTAACGCCACTCATCGATAGAAAGGTACATGCTTCTACCGCACTGAATCAGACCTCGTGCTAGTATATCATTATCCGGATCTCTGACTCATCCTCTGCCGCTTTCATGCACGACAGAACTCCCACTAAAACTCGGCTTGGGCACAGACACAGACAAGTTTCCCCTCCATAGGTAATATAAGAAGCCCCACCAACCACCCAGTCTCTCTCTCTCTCTCTCTCTCTCTCAATCCAACCCAAAGAAACCTCTCGCAGAGACTCTCTCACCTCTCCTCTCAACCACAAACCGACACTCACGTTTATAAACCCCACTATCTTCCAAGTCCACCTATAAATCTTCGAGAATGCCCAAGAACAAGGGAAAGGTGCGCGCGCAACTATTTCCCCCCTCGAAAAAAATCCCTTATACGACGCACTCTCTCCTCTTCGTCACAGACGCACAGCTAACATATAAAAAAAACAGGGCGGCAAAAACCGCAGACGTGGTACGAAAGAAAACGACGACCAGCGCCGAGAACTCACCTTCAAGGAGGACGGCCAGGAGTACGCCCAGGTGATCAAGATGCTTGGAAACGGCCGTCTGGAGGCTATGTGCTTCGACGGCAGCAAGCGTCTCGCAAACGTTCGTATTCCCCTCCATATCATATACAATTCATCCTGGGCTGACACCGACGAATAATAGATCCGCGGCAAGATGCGCAAGAAAGTCTGGATAAACCAAGGAGACATCATCCTCCTCTCCCTCCGCGATTTCCAAGATAACAAGGGAGACGTCATCCTCAAGTACACCGCCGACGAAGCCCGCTCCCTCAAATCCTACGGCGAGCTACCCGAGCACGCCAAGATCAACGAGACCGACACCTTCGGCCAGGGCGAAGACGGAGAGGCGTACTTCGAGTTCGTCGACGCAGATGACTCCGACGATTCCGACGACGCAGCCAAGAAGGACCTCGACATCGACGACATCTGAAGCGCATCCCTCCCTTTCATATCACCTCCTGTCCCTCGCCAACGGTTCAGCCCCGGCTCTCCGCTGCGCATCACTTTTCTTTTGTGTTTCATTATCCACACCAACCCTCAATCTATCCGCCTCGACGCAGACGGCCCGCCAGGCCTTGCAAGCTGTCTTCTCTCTCAGACTCTTTTCCCCGAGTCACACGACAGTGGTTGTAGCGGATATTTCATCGGCCGTGATGGGAGAGACGTCACCGCCGGTCCTACCTTCACTAGCACCATAGTTTTTTTGCTCATTCCACTTGTCCATGAATATGACATGCATCCTCTTTCGAATCATAGACAGCCTATCGATCATGGGGAGGATGGCGCTCGTACTCGTTTGGTTTTATTTTTCATACCCTCGGCTGCTCGCTACAGTAATAATTTTTTTTCTTGAATAATCCATTCTCGCCAACGGTGTTCGTCTGCGTTAGAAACAGTGTCTGAGGCATGTCATGTCGTCCCATCCCAGTGACCGTGTGGGCGCGTCAAAAAGCGCACCACGCGGGCAAGAATGATGACGGACTTGGACGCCAGCAAAGCCCACTGAGACGTATCGCCCACCCAATAATAGTATGCGATCCCGACGCCACCAACTCGACTTTTTAAAACCTCCTCTTCACCAATCGTCGTCGTCATCTTCATCATCTGAGTAAACCAGTTAGCACACAGCTTTAGCCACTGCTGATCACCGGGGAGAAATAACTCACCACTCTTGCTGACTTTTTCCTTTCTCTTCTGCAACGCCGCCGCCAGGGCATCGGCCATTCCACCACCGCCGCCAGCTCCAGGGGGAGCGCCGGCAGGGGCAGCGCCGCCCCCGCCACCGCCACCGCCGCCGCCCGTCTGGGCGTTACTGCGGTCTCGTATTTGGCTTCTGTCCACCTTTTTAAGCGAGCCGATGCCACCAGCCTTCTGGATGTCTCCAAGCATGGCGGACCGACCACTGTCGGCAGCGGGCATCGCCGGCACACCAGACGCGTAGCCAGAGTCCCGGCTCGTAGACGTGGCTGGTGGGGGCGGCGGCGGAGGCGGAGGAGGCGGCGCACCAGACCCCGGTGGTGGTGGTGGTGGCGGAGGCGGAGGGGGCGCGCTGGAAGCTGGCAAAGGAGGTGGTGCCGGCGCTTCGGGTGCTGGTGCCGGTGGCGGCGGCGGAGCGTCTGATGATGGCAGTGGTGGTGGCGGAGGAGCGCTCGACGCAGGTAGGGGGGGAGGCGGGGGAGCGCTGGATGATGGCAGAGGCGGCGGCGGCGGCGCGTTCGATGACGGCAGAGGCGGAGGCGGAGGAGCGCTCGATGCTGGTAGGGGCGGGGGCGGAGGAGCACTCGATGCCGGTGCAGAGGGAGGCGGAGGCGGCGCGCTCGGAGCCGAGGGTACCGGCCGCGAACTGGCCGGTGGCGGCGGAGGCGGAGGAGTAGGAGCACTCGCCGTCGGCACCTTGGGCGGCAAAGGAGGCGGAGCCGGTACTCCGGCCGATTGCGAAGGAGACGCATCGCTGGCTCTCGGTGGCGGCGGCGGCGGCACCGGGACGCGAGCAGACGGTGAACGAGGTATGCGCGCGCTCCCCGTATTCAGAGGCGGTAAACCGCCGGGCTTTTGACTCGGGACCTCCATCTCTGAGGGAGTCTTGGCAGGCCGAGGAGGCGGCGGGGGTCCCGGAGTTGCCGCTGCTGTCGGTTTCAGCCCATTCTGATGAGCAAACTTGCCCGCGTCTGGCAAGGGAGGCGGTGCGTTGAATTTGGGCCGCGGCGCAGACGTCTCACGCGGAGGCGTCACCTCACGTAGCGGGGAATCGGACTTGGCGGATCGCCGCGGCGCCGGCGGTGGCGGAGGCACAGCTCTCCTCGCAATCGGCGACGGTATTGAGCCGGCGGGGGCTCCGGCGGGCCGGGGAGGCGGTGGGGGCATCGTGCGCGTCGTCTTGGCCTCGCCTCCGTTGGTCGGAGCCGGTGGCGGCGGAGGCGGCGGGTGAGAGGCGGCGACGGGAGAGGGGCGTGGAGCGAATTGGGCTTGAATCTTCTCCTGTTCTTCCCGCAGGAAGTCGATGATGAACTCCTGATTTTCGCGGATGAAGTCGTCGTTCAAGCCCTTATTGGCCAAATCCTCTCCAAAGTGCTCCCGCCACAAGGGGTCGAAGGCGTCGAGCATGGCGAACTCGGAGGGCGGAGGGCCGCCATTGAGAGTCAAGGTCGAGGCAGACGCGAGGTTGTTGGGCTGAGCATGTGATGAACCTGACGTGTGGCGATGGAAAAGGCCACCGAGCAGTCCGCTGTGTTTGGGGGCCGGATGATGGGAGCCTCCTCCGCCAGGGCCGCCGAAGGGGGTGGCTCGCGTGGCACGATTTGCGTTCCTTTCGCGATCATCCATCTTCTTCTTGAATTGCTTGGCCTCCTTTTCATCGACGAAGCTCAGGCCGGCGAGGCAGTCTTCCAGCTCAAAGGTGTGGAAAAAGGTGCGGTCTTGATTGTAGGTCCACGTATCGAATATCTCCTGGTCCCAGATGACTCCACGTCCGGCGGGCTAAATGCAACGGCGATGCGTCAATTTTTGAAGACTCCAGCAGACGGACACGGAAACAGCCCAACGCACCGACACATCTACCATCTTGAGCCAATATGTGTTTCCAACCAAGTCGTTGGCCAGGACGACGGCTCCCTGCAGTCCCGTGTATGTCCATTTGGCAGGGTTCGGGTAGGCGACGTAGAGCCTGGCGACGGCGACGGCCTGGATCTTATTGTACTGCTTGGGAACGACGCGCTTGACCGTGTCCCTATCGTCTTCGTTGAGGATGGACGGCATGGCGACGTTTTTTTGTGAGCCGTCTTGGGCGGACGGGCCGCTCGGGGCCGCTCGGTAGACTCGGGGGGAGGTGCAGTCCGGGGCCGCGACGATGCGGCGCTGTGGCAAGCCAAAGGGGGGAGGGAAAGAGCAGGACGAGGATAGGGATGATGACGATGATCCAGAGGAGGTTGCAGGTTGAGGTTGGGAGGTAATGATTGGCGACGGTGCGTCTCAACAAGGTGGCCCGCTGACTGTGACGGGTTGCCGCGCGGCACTAGCCACAAGCATCAGGTCCGCCTCCTCCCTTCTGCCTGCTGAGGTACTAGAGGCTAGGAGCAGCCACCGCACCGCCACAACACGGACCAGAACGTCGGGTGTCGTCATCGCCTGCGCCACGGCTCATTTCTACATGTTTGATGAGCCAGGACGGGACTCATCTTGAGGAAGCACAAGATCATCAAAGCAATCAGATTTCGAGAAGCCCTTGATTGTTACGGGAAGGTGGTTACTCGCACAACAGTAGCCAAATCAACCACGGCCGCAACAGCACAACAACACAACAACAACAGCCTATCATTTATTCAACGTCTTCATCCGCGCCTGTCGGTCCTCCGTCGTCCCCTCCTGAGCCGGCATCTTATCCGGGATGACGGGCCCTGGCTGGGCGTTGAACTCGTTTACCGTCTTTGAGCCGCCATCAGGGCCCACGGGCTGAGTGGTAACATCCTTGTTACAGACCGGTCAGTTCTGCAGTTGTCGTTAGTTATCGCAACTTCACGTACCTCGCCCTTCTTATTCTGCTGCTGCTGCTTTGAAGAGTCCATGATGAAGACGATAAGAAGAAAAATCTGTAGCGGTTCGATGACAAGAGTGGGATTCGTTGAGATTGAAGAGGGGAATGCTTCTTCTGTCGCCGTCTTTTGTAGCATCTGACTTGTGACGTAATTCGGCTGTCAACTCCTTTATCCGTAAATCGCCATCGAAAAAGGGCCGAGCTAGAGTGACCGTGCGCGTTTCCGGATTGCCACTGTTATGAAGCAGTCTCAGGAGTCAGGATTTGGGGACTCTTTGGCTTTATGCGTTCATGCGGCTATTTTGAATACAGAGAAGCTGACAAAGGACGTTGATGATGGGCACAACAAGTCATTGATGAAGAACAGATCCTCATGATGATCTCCGGGGACGAAGAAAGGAGTTTACGAGGCGTCGTCATTACTTCACTATCAATCTAACGCACACTTACATATCCGTACCTACCTTTGGTCTCAAGGATCTGATCGAAGGCGTGGCGTTGTCCTTCCAAATTGAGCCTGGATGGGGTCCACAACGTCGTGTCTGAGTTCCGACGAGCATGGGACGAACGAGCCGCCTTAAGCCGAGCAAGTCAAAGGGATGATAATTGTCTGAGAGGTCACCAGCCTTATGAAGATCAAGGTCAAGATGAGCCTGAGAATGCTGACCGGCTTCAGTTCAGGATACGGACTTTCTTGCGTTGACAGGCGATGGCTTGAATAAGATCACCCCATCGCTGTTGAGCCCACGGCTTTCGATACGATGAGGGGAAGCTAGCCCATGCGGCCGCGAGTATGGAGGGAACCTATGAACTGATAATCAACCCCAGGCGACGGTGTTGGATGTCGAATTTATGATATATGCTTGAGCGGTGCCATTAGTCGCTGGTTGAAGCTTTGCTCGAGAGGGAGGACATGAGAGCTGTCATAGGATGACCGGATATGCCTTCAAATAGAGAGTGACGGCAGAAGAAGATTGCAATTTCCGGGGCTTCATATCAGGAGCCGAATATTCGGACGAGTGTCCCTCTACCTGTGATCCAAGGGTCACCAGTGTTCTTGGACCCCGTTGATGAGTGCGGTTTGATGGCCAGGCCGTGCGAGACAGCGATCGAAGACAGTGAATACTATCGTCATAGTCGGAGAGGAGGCACCGTTGCGTGCGCCAGAAACAGAGAAATGAGCCCTCGTCATTTTCGACGTTGAGGTATGTGTCTACACATGTATGTAAGTGAGAAGAGTGATTCGACGCTGAGAGGGTGAGACTGAGAGGAGAGTCGAGGCAAGGCGTTGGTTGACTCAGCCGCCCCGGCCGGAGCTAATTCGCGTCTTGATTACCTAACCATGCGATCTTGGACTGTTGTCAGGGGCAACGCTCCTGACAGGGCCTTATCATCGTATGTAGGTATGTACTGGGTACAGTAACTTCTAGTACTACGAGAGCAACGGAAGGTCGAGAGCGTCGGGCCGCTTTTGAGGCCCCCCCCCCCCTAGTACTAGCAACCTCGGTTACGGGTGTCTAATCTTCTCCTTTGTTTTTGTGTTTTTCTTCCTTGTTCGCTCTGCGGATGCACCGCTCGCTCACGCCACAATCGCAATGGATGAACTCGAAGAACTGCGACGAAAGCTCCGAGAAGCTGAACGTCAAGGAGGAGAAGAGCGTCGTCTACGCGAAGAAGAGCGACGTCTACGCGAAGAAGCTGAACGTCGAGGAGATGAAGCTGAACGTCGAGGAGAAGGAGAGCGTCGTCTACGCGAAGAAGAGCGACGTCGACGCGAAGAAGCTGAACGTCGACGCGAAGAAGCTGAACGTCGACGCGAAGAAGCTGAACGTCGACGCGAAGAAGCTGAACGTCGACGCGAAGAAGCTGAACGTCGACGCGAAGCTGCCGAAGAAATTGCTCTGACCTCACAGCCACAAACCCTTGATCAATACCTCGAGGCTTGTCACTCGCTCCATCTTGGTATCCGGGTGGTGACCAACCCGTCATATACTACGCAAGGCGAGACTACCAATCCGGTCGGTCGAATTTTCCCTCGACGGATAATCCCGTGGGACGACTTTGCGAGGAAGCAGGAGGAGACGTGGAACAGTATCTCCATCAGCGACTTGCTCCGCATGCCTGCATTTCCGTCGACCCAACAGATGGAGTACGTCAGGTCAGTGATAAGGCCTATCAGCAGCGAGCTCGGGCTCCGGCTATTCGAGCATCACGCGGTGGAAAACGCGGTCCAGAAGCTGGTCGAACTTGCAAATGCGGATCCGCTACTGCGAACAAGTCTCGGCATCGAGGGAACGATGACGTTCGAAAGCCATACGAATTTGGGCACGATCGATGACCCATTGTCCGAGCCCATGGAACACTTGTCTCTTGTCAATACGCCGAAGCCGAAGCCCCGCCGCAGAGCGAAGGGCAAAGGTAATCAGGCAGATCAGTATTGCATATACAGGAGGTCGGACGGCCAAGACATCCCGATGCTCGCTATCGAATACAAGGCGCCGCATAAGTTGAGCGTGGATCAGGTCGTCACTGGTCTAGCGTCCGAAATCCAGCCCGAACGTGACGTGATCGACAAGGATGGTCAGGGCTTTGCCTTCGCGGCCAGGAGACTCGCTGCCGCCGTCGTCACCCAGCTCTTCTCTTACATGATCGGCAAGGGCATGCAGTATGGATACGTGTGCACGGGGGAGACACTCGCCTTCCTCCACATCCCAGACAATCCTTCTTCCGTCTACGTCTCGTTTTGCGTTCCGAACCAGGACGTGATGGATGACGACGACACAAGGCTCCATCGCACGGCTGTCGCCCAGGTTTTTGCCTTCATTCTTCGGGCTCTCCGCGCGAAGCCGCCACCTGAGTCGTGGCATGACGAGGCCGAGAAGCTTGGGACTTGGGCTGTCGAGTACGACGACGTTCTCAGAAATATCCTCGAGACGGAGCGTAAAAGCAAGCAATCTCTCTTCTCTCCCTACAAGCCCCAGCGCTGGCAGGGCTTTGAGAGATCGCCGATTCGCACTCGTTCCCGCTGTCAGCCGCCGGATCCAGGTGTTGGACGACGAGACGACGACGAGCCTCCTTCCCCGACTCCGAAGCCAGCTCGCATTGTCGGGAAAGCGGCGACGTCGACGGGGACGGGCTCCGGCGATGGAAGGAGAAGAAGCGAACGACAACGAGGCAAGCAGGTGCAGTCAGCCCGGACAACGAAGCCGGACATTCAGAGTCGACCGTTCTGTACGCAGGATTGTCTCCTTGGTTTGGCACATGGCGGGCCTACGGACAAGAATTGCCCCAATGCAGGCGATCACGGCCAGAGGCACATCAGCCGAGCCAAGTTCCTGCGACTCGTTCGAAGCCAGCTCGCCACGGACCGCGGCCGGGACGCGGACTGCGCGCCTCTCCATCTATCCGGCTCGCGAGGGTCGCTCTTCAAGGTGCGGCTATCATCTCACGGCTATACGGTCGTCGCCAAGGGCGTAGAGGGTCTCGATCTGGCCTGCCTGCAGCACGAGAAGGACATGTACGAACGACTCCGGCCCATCCAGGGGAGGCACGTACCGGTATGCCTTGGCAACATAGACTTGGTGCTGCCGTATTACTACAACAGCGGAGTCTACGTCCACTTCATGTTCCTCAGCTGGGCCGGACGGTCACTGTTTCGCTGCGCCGACCCGGCGGCCATCAAGTCGAGCATGGACGGCGCCGTCGAGACGATCTTGAAGGCGGTGCACGGCTTGCGTGTTCTTCACCGTGACGCGGAGGCGCGCAACATCACGTACGACGGAGGGAGGTTCATGCTCGTGGACTTTGAGCGCGCCGAGTTCCGTGGCCAACGGCAGCCTCTCGGCCCGGTAGCCGTTAACGGCGCGCAGCCGGGTCAGAAGAGGAATCGAGGGCCAACGGAGAAGAAGAAAAAGGAGGAAAAGGCGGACGACGACTTTGCGAGAGAGCTGAAGTCTGCTAGGTCTATGGCTTCAAGGTATACCGCAAGCTTGTGAAGCTGGGCCGCCGGCCACAAAGACCCCCCCATCTTTTTAGTGTCTTATACGGAATTAGCGAGCGAGCGTCATGTGTCATTCTGGCTTATTCTTTCAATTTGGTACCGACGTGGACATCTTTCACATTAGCATGTAGGACCTTGCTCGTACTCTTGCTCGGGATGGAGAGATGATGGCTGAAGTTGAAGAGCCAGGGTTGAGGTTGATGAGTATGTCACGTGACTGGCAAAGAAGAGAAACCACCATCTCGATTCGTTCAAGGATCCAAGCAGTCTCTTAGTACCCGTAGGTTCTTTAGGCTCGGAGTCGGAGAGGTCCTCGCCTGCATTCCATCAGTGTAGACACACGGATTTACCTGCGTCATGGGTAACCGCGTCGTCGTCAGATGCTACTCGCAATCCATCCCCGGAGAGGGCATCAACAGACGGGACGAGATGGCTGACATTCATCTGCCGGTATAAATGGGGACGACCTTTCGACCGCCCCCCAAAACAGACTCCAATCCTCGGGACAGTACGCCTACGACGGCAACCGATGCTTCTTCCTGCTGGACAAATGGCCCGGCCGAGTCTCGAGACGTGTCTGTCTTCATGTACAAGTGGGACGGGAATCAGTTGTGAGCCCTTACCGGAAAAACCTACCTAGTTGCCCAACGGGCTGAGTTGAGAAACATCTCTCGTTCCAGCGTTTGCTGATGAGCTGTTCTTTCGTTCACGTCCACCCCAGTATTGAGCTTCCCGTCGGACCTCTGGTCACCAACCGTCTCCGACATCACCCCTTCGGCGTCCCGCCCCGACGGGGCATCACGGATGAGGAGTACAAGGAGAAACACGGCGAAGGGGCGTACAAGAAGCTCGTCCTCGCCAGAATCGTCCAAAGAAGGCGTTGGGGGCAGAAGCTGCCCCCAAGCGAGATAGAATTCCTCAAAGCACACCCTGAACTCGAGAGAGAGTTGTCGTAGTAAGAACCTTTTTTTTTTGGCTCTTCTGTTATGCGAATCTGAAGATGGTGCGAAGAAAAGATTCCTTCTGGTGATACTTCCTTGGTTATTTCTTTGTCAGAAGGAAGAAAAGTATGTAGATGATTGCCTGTTCATATCAGGCCGACCTTCGCCTTATATCCAAAGATCACGGACGTGCCCCCTTGGACTGCAGAATATCCACAACCTTAAAATGGCGTCTCTGCCAAGCATGCCAGGCAGGCGAGTTGCCAAAGTCGTCCCGTCTGTTGATCGCATCCTCGTTCCGAGCGGCAAGCAAGCCTACCACACTTCCGAGGCCCTTTCGCGCCGCCCATATCATCGGTGTCGCGCCCCAGTCGTCCACGTAGTCCCCCGTAACCTCGACGTCTGACAAGATGGACAGGGCCTCTTCGGCATGCCCCCATCGTACGGCGCAGTAAAGCTGGGTGTACTTCTGTTCCGTTGTCCAGGATTTGATTGTTGAGCTTCTCTCAAGCAGTAGTCGCGTTAGAGTCTCATTGTCCTCAAAGGCCCTCAGCGTCGCGATCAAATAGCCCGTCCCTCTCTTCCATTCGAGATTGACACCGTGATCGATCAACGGCTCGACAAGGCACTCGTATCCTCCAATCGCAGCCCAAAGTAGGATAATTCGACTCAATCCTACGCTCGAGTTCAAGTCGACGTTTGCACCAGAAAGCAGCCTGGCAATCAGGGGCTGAGATGCCAACTCAGAGGCCCACGAGTGTAATCTTCGGGTGACATCATCGTCCATAGTCGGGCTGATGCCTCGCTGGGGTAGCACTTCTTCAAGCACGAGCTTCATGTCGATACCGCGTCCGCGATCCAGATCCCAGTCGCCTCTTTCGTCGACACGATGAGCACCTCGTTCGACCAGTAATTTGACCGTTTTCAAAGAGACCTCGTCCAAAGTTGGCAGCGTTTCTGACACATCTCTAGATCGAATACAGGTGTCCAGCTTCGAAAGCAGCTGGATGGCCGAATGATGGCCACCGACAAGAGCCCTTTGCAATGGCGTCCGACCCAATGCATCTTTCGCTCCAACGTCAGCATCATTATCGAGGAGGAACTCGATGGCGGAGTCATGTCGACGATCGATAGCCGCATGCAGTGGGGTGAGGCCCAGATCATCTTTCGTGTCGACATCGGCCCCTTTCCGGATCAAGACCTCAGCGGCCTGTAGACGATCGTCGTCCACAGCCCATCGTAGTGGTGTTCGTCCGCACATGTCTCTCGACTCGATACATGTGGCGGCACCTCTTTCTAGTAATATTTCAACGGCGTCGTCTGTTCCACGGCTTGAGGCCCAATGCAGTGGTGTTGATCCTGCATCATCTCTCGATTCGCTGTCGGCACCTTCGTCTAGCAATGTTGCGATATTCTCGGCTTTGTACGCCCGTGATAGTGCCGTGCGGCCAAAGCTATCTTTTTCTTCGACGTCGGCTCCTCTGTCGAGTAGCAGCTCTATGATGGAGCGATTCGCCTTCATTGCAGCAAAGTGGAAAGTCGTGCAATTCTCCAGATACATTTCAGCGCCTTGATCGAGTAAAAGTCTTGTCGCGGAGATGTGCTCATATTCCATAGCAAGCCTGAGCAGCAACCCCCCATTGTACTGGCACTGACAAATGGGAACGTCGAAAGTAACTTCATCATGCAAGTCTTCAACTTCACTTTCCAGCAGTGGGAAAATAGTTTCTCGTCGTCTTGCGGATGCCATCGACTGACGCAAGCGATCAAGCAGCGAAGCAAGAATTGCCGGGCTGCCACTCCAGGCGGCCTCATGTAGGACATCCCACACGAAAGGACATTTCAGTTGACTGTTATCCATGAAATCGAGGAGAATTTGGACCATGAACAGGTTTTCTTGTTCGACGGCCAAATGCAAGGGCTTTACAACGTTAATACCAGCTCTCCCTTTGAGCAGCAGCTCAACCATTTCCTCACGTTCAAAGCTGATAGCGTAGCTCAGTGGTGTTTGCCCGAAGCAATCTTCAACTTCGATGCTGCTATTCGAACACTCCGAAATATGAACAGCTTCACACAATCCGAATATAGCGATAAAGTGAAGAGGGGTAGGTTTCCCCGACTCGAAATCAGATGGAAGCTGAGTATCGTCGTTGAAATGAATTCCCTGCCAGGGAAGAAGCAAATAATATGTCAAGGGCTGACAAGTAGCGTCAAGTTTCAACGACGGCACTAGGAACTGATGAACTTCCTCTGGCAGCTCGTCAGCTTCGCGGGCGTGATTTCCCCATTGTGTCGCTGCGTAGCCATAGAAAGGGTACAATCTCCTGCGTCTGTTGAAGTCGGTGCTGGGTCCGTACTTGAAATCTTCGAGCAAGAGGTAGGCAATGCATGTCTTGGCCAAATTGGCTTCCGCCTCCGGGAACCACGTTTTGCAAGTCTTTTCAAAGTATTGCTGTGCTGTGTAGTGAACTAACCGGATTTCTTCACTTTCCCTGTCGATGGTGACGAGTCCGGCGCAAGCCGATACTAGAATTCCAAGATCAGGTAATGCCTCTTCGTCGAAATAAGTCTGGCCTGCTTCAACGGACAGGGCGTCCTGAAGCTCCCACGGCGATATCGGCCCTCTTGCGTGCACAATCCATGTCAAGGCCTGGTTGGCAAGGGTCCGGTGGCCCGAAGGCTGCATCGCGATTCGCTTCATTGCTAATTCATATGCCTCATCATATGCACCTGATCCTGTTGGCAGATCTTCCAGAGCGGCTAGGACTTTCCTGGCCGAAGTCTTGTCCATCAGGAAGTCGACGTGTAGCTTGGCCAGAAGAAACCTACACACCAGATGTAAGTGCTTCTCCTACGGATACCTCTCATCAATAAGATGACTCACATCCCATCAACCGATGCCGTTATCTCGGCTTTAATGGTACCCATAAGATCGGGATATTCCTTCATGAACTCCGGCAGACGCTCAAGGTCGTCCTCCAGGAAAAGTCCGACATCTTCTTCAGTGGCACGAATTTCCTCCCACATGCTATGACCGAAGTTCCCAGTCTCGAACTGCTTCGTCACCCTAGGGATGTGTCTTGAAGTTGCAAAGACGTTGATGGCAGACTTGGTCTTGAGTTCCCCTAGCTCGTCGAGAAACGAAGACAGGGTGTCGGTCGCTGTGTAGCACTCGTCCAGCGCATCGACCAGGATGAATACTCTAGAATGTAGTGAGACGACATGCTGCAAAGCGCGGCGGACTTCGCTGAGCAGTGGTTTCGAATTTGTCTTCTTCTGTTGCTCATAAAGAGACTTGACAACGTCAGGAAAGTCAGCTCCCTTTGGGCACAGCTGTTTCAGTAAGCTTGAAGCCAAATCCAGAAGGTCCTGTTGTTCGCGATGGTTATAATCAAAGTAAATGTATGCCACGCCCACCGTGTCTTCGTTCATGTAACTGAGTTGCAGATGATGGATGACAGTCGCAGTGAGAATCGTCTTTCCGGCGCCTGGCATGCCCGGGCAGAAGAGTGCCTGGCCCGGAATCTTAATCCAGTCCTGGAATGTTTCCGAACAGAAGAGCCACCTTCCGGTTCCAAGCTTCCTTTTCTCCATATTGTCCCTTTGTTTGGCAGAGTAATCGGTTGATGTCAGCCAATGGAGGATATCTTGATGTTCGCCATCATGTTGCCGCGCTTGAAGACTTCCAACGACGTCGGAGACGTTTTCAACTTTTCTGTCGATTCTGCGGATGTCTGAATGCATCCCATGAAGAATCTCTACATGAAAAAGACGACATACATACAAAGCAGTCAGTCGGTCAGCCAAGTAAATGTACATCAAGAAACATTCCTCTTCAATGGGAACTACCTACGCTCAATAGCCGGCATCCGCTCAACTGCCTGCGTCGGAACCACCGAGAGAAGCTCCTTTGCAAACGCTGCCGCCACAGCTGCTGCGTGCTCTTGCCAGTGGTAGTTCTTTCGAGAGTCAGCGTAGTCGCAGATGCCCCGGATTACGATGCAAGGAAAGTTGTCCATAAGACCCGCCGCCTCCATCTCAACGCAAAGGACGTTACCGTCGAGGTTTCTGTCGATAGTTTTGCGCAATCGGGCGTCTTTGATAACTTGATTTCCGGAGGCGATAAGCCCATAATGTACTTGGAAGTTGCGGGAGACTGACGCGGTGGTGCCTTGGGCGGCAGTGCTATCCGCGGTGACGAGACTCGTTTTGCCGTGTGAGGGAAGCAATGTGTGGACATATCCTAGAATAGCCCAGAAGATGTGGAGTAACGTTTGGAGAAGATAAGCCATCCAAGTAAACGGCAAATCCTCCGGATCTTTCAAGACATCAGATCGAATGTACTTGGGCACAAGGGCAGGCCAGTTCTTCCGTAGGTCATCAAGATACTCTGGTATCCGAGAGCCCTGCATATCATGCTTCGTCTCCAACTTGGCCAACGCCGTCAACAGTGCAGACGGTGGGTTGTTGAGTGCGCCGATCCTTCTGAAAGCCCCTCCCTCTTCAGCCGCGCCGAAATCCCACTGAACGACGCCGGGGTACTCATAGACCGGAGCGCTAACGACGACATCGCCTAGTCGTACCTTGGGCGGGATCCCTCCACCGATGCCAACTAAGAGGCCGAACTTGACCGACGGATACGTGTTGACCAAGCGGGTTGCTACTGTCGAGGCAGCGTTGTTGCCGATTTTGCCTTTGGGGAGACAGGCTATGACGATGTTATGGGCACCCATAGATCCCAAGGTGTATATGTTGAAGTCGTTTGGAGGATTAGGAAGTTCTGCATGGATCTGGTCCAGCATGGCGGTCGCGGCGGTCTGTTCCTTGGGCAGTGCGCAGATCCAGCCGACGGTGTACGCGCCGTAGTCGCGGGCATTGGTGTCGGTAGCTTCTCGTGCAGCCATCTTAGTGACGGGAAAGTCCTGTGAGCGACAGGCCCAGCTGAGTTCGACTTTGCAGGCTCCAGCCGTCCGCCGTTATCGCAGTTGTCATGGAAAGAATCGACTTCTGGGCTGACGTGGAGGTGAGAAACTTGCCGCTTCGCCTCATCTTCAGCTTTCCCCGCCTTTGGCGTCTCTTTTTTTCAGCCGCGCGGTAGGGTGTGTGCATGTATGAGAGAAGACAAGACGGCGACTGGAAGAGCCGCAGTAACCGTGATGATTTGATTGGACACCAAGCGTGCAGTGATGTGCAGAAGCCAAGCTCCCATTCGGAGGGGAAGATGAGGGGGGGTAGGTAAGAATTTGAGTGACGATCCGTGCCCATCGTGCCTTCCCTTCCGGCTGACTGCCTTCCAAAATACACATACCTTCCATGTATTCAATGCTAGGGGTGATTTGAAGGAAAGGGAAGGAAGGAGATAAGGTATCGATTACAGCCTACTAGGCTAGATATGATGATGTGTATCGATACTATACTCTCTACTACTGGTAGGCTATATCAGGTGGATGACAGTTCTACGATGACTTGCTTGGACAAACCAAGCCACGAAGACATGTCCTCGGCAGCGAGGGCCAAGCCTCGAGCCTCAGCCCAGGCTGATCAGTGACAATCAGTTGCTGCCAGGGAAAACGAATATTCAATTTCCGACAGGCGGCTTCCGACCCATATAAATTGGTTATCGTGTTTGATTCATCCATCAAAGCCACTATACTGAAGACAAGTCAGGCATCAGGGGGGATGAAGAAAATCTCCGCAGCTTCGACTTGAAAAGCAAGGCCTTCGAAATTGGCATCCATAATTCAAAGGTCCACTGTATAATCTATCAAGAATCAACGATCAGATAAGGAGCTGGAGATGGGATATGGAGAGTCCGGCTTACTTGCTGGTCACATCTATCTATAGGGACTGCAGCTTATTTCCTTCGGGTATAGTCGGTTTCAACAAGGCTTTTTTTTCCTCTCTCACTTGAACCTAGAGAAGGTTATTATGCTAATTTCGCCGACGGTGGATATGGATCCTCTTTCGTCATCCGCTGGACCATTACCAGTCCTATACTATAGCCTATAGCCGTCGACTATAGCCTTTGCTTCTCTGTGGATATAGGCCTTCGAGGAAAATATCAACACAGATTAACAAGACTGTGACTTTTGGTTAGAACGAGTGAGATTGGGTAGCAATACGGACATCTTCTTGCTGTCCAGGCTCTCTCATCTTCACCTCCTTGATACAAGTCAGCTCATCATCAACACTTCCGCTCTTATGTATTGACGATCACTTTACTTCTTGCAGAAAATGAAGGTTCAAAGCCCCTCGGCACTTGTAGGCTATACTGTCGTACAATATAGCCAACATGGGGCCACCATCTCCCCATTATTCTTGCCCGCCTATCACAAGCCTTTATGATCCTCGTGAGCTGGATACCAGGTCCTCCCTCGTGCAATCCCACCGGAACCATGTTTACTATAGTAATGATTTCGTTATTAGCGGAGTTCTCTCATCTGTATAAATTGGCTCTTTCTCCCCGACTCGTTCGTGAGACGATACCAAACTCTCTCCTCACCCTCTCAACCCTACACCCATCCCTCCATCCTTCACCGATCGTCACAATGCTGTTCCAAACCACCGCCCTCGTCGCCCTCCTAGCCGCCGCCCAGGGCGTTCTGGGAACCGCCTGCGACGAGCAACAGAAGCGCTACAACGACTGCGCCAACTTCAACAAGCCCGGCTCACACCATCACCTGAAATGGTGCCTCTGCAACAGAGACGAAGGCCTCTTCCACCAAGCGTGGCAATGCGGCATCGAGAAGGCCGTCGGCGCGGCCGGAGGGGACGCCAACCACCAGAGCGTCGCCCGGGAGGACATGTACTGGAAGCAGTATTACATCGAGCTCAAGTTCCGTTACTGCCAGGACCCGGATAACAAGTTCAACGGCGATTATAACAAGGCTTATGAGTCGCACCGCTGGATCTGGGATAACAGGATGAGCCTCACGAAGATTTGATTTTGTCAGATCGTATGTGTGTATAATGCAAGAGGGAAGGGCGCGTGACGGAGTCGTGGGAAAGGCGATGCTGCTGCTCGAGGAATAAAGGGTGCTTACAAAGGGGGGCGAAGGCGAGTTCTGTATTCATGTTGTCGAGAGTTGCAACCATCTTAATCCACATTGAATATCAAAACCGCATGCATATCAAGGCACAGACTAGTGGCATCAATCGGGTCCGACGGTCTCCCACGAGTCGAGTCCCCCTTGGATTTCACGGATAGTCGGGATGACACTTGTCAGCTCCGGCCCGCCTCCGTCCCTGCGCTGAGCTGCATGAGCCGCGAGGCTTTCACTGCACTAGCGGGCCGGTCCACCTGATTCCACAATCGCCGTTACCTTGCCATCAAGGGCGAGAAGCAGACTAAAAATATAGCGATCTTAGATTCTCCAGAAAGACTTGGCAGATGGCAGATCGTGATGAGAAGGGAGGTATAAAGGGGCTGCGGAGCCGCATCGCCGCACTTTGCACAGCTACCTATATACAGACAGATCAGCTGCAGCTCGTCCATCATTCCAGAATACTTCCTTCTCTTATATCTTTATTCCTTCCCTCGATCAATCAAGTTTCAGATGAAGCCTACGAAAATCGTCTTCACCCTCGCCCCCGCGGCTTTAGCGGCGACCGTCGTCGACGAAAACCAAGTGGCACCGGGACGATCCCTCGAGAAGCAACCCAACGGCCGAATCGTCGGAGGCGTCGAGGTCGATCACGAAGGGTTATGCAAAAACATGCCGGATGAAGTAGACTGCATGATCTCGCAAGAGGCGCAAAAGCTCAGGTCTGAAAAGTGCGCAAAATACGGGCAGGGCAAGAATTACTACCTGGTTGAGGGTCAGAAAAACACGGTGCCGATCGAGTGTCAGAGCCCGTTCTGCCTCGATAAGAAGGTTAAGAAGTTTTCGGACGGCAAGGAGAGGATTCATCACAAGGGCTGCGGCCCGGGCCAGGATCAGATGAATCCGTTTTATCGTCCCGCGGAGGTCAAGGTCTGTCGTCGCTTGAGGGAGCAGGGCAGATTTGATCCCATCTGCATCGGCGTGAAGGAGAAGGGGGACGACGATGACAGTCCGGTGTTGCCTCAGCGCAACAGACCCAGTCCCTCGTCAAAGAAGGAGGAGAAGACGGCTCAAGCGGTGGCAGACGACGATAATTCGACATTGCCGCCTCGCACCAGAACCTCTTCTCTAGCGAAGAATCGCAAGGAGATGTCGACGCTAGAAAAGATCTGCCGGAAGATGACGGCAAGCGGACGGCGGACGGCAAAATGCGAGGGACTTCTGAGGGTCATAGACGATTTCATTCTCTAACATGGTTTCGTCTCCCAGTATCCGTACTTGGAATAGACTTCTAAGTTCTAGGATAATCCTCTTTGTTGCATGAAGGCTCGAAATAAGGTCATTTGATGTTGCAGTTACGGTCTTCCTTGCGCCTTCTAGAAGCTCTAAAACAATGCCGTTGTCTGATGATCCCTAGTAGGCTAGTCCAGATGGCGTAAGGTCGACGTCAAGCTCGGATAAATCAAGGACCGATTCATCCAATTCGAGTTCTCCTCCACCATCGTCAGCCTCGCTTCAACGACAGGCCTTCTTACATCATGTACCTATGTCCGTCAGCCTCGTCCTCGAAAGAGGACATCGTCGGCGGCTCCAATAACCTCCAGCCCGATGCCGGCCGACGATGCGCCGCAGCCTGTCAAGCTATCGCTTCCACTAGTGAGACGACGCAAAGAACCAAAACTCGGTCGAAGAAAGAAGAAATGATGGGCTGACGAAGTTAAAAACAGGAGTATCAGCAGAACCTCTTCCAGGAGCTGCGTGCCGAAGATGAGCTCGTCGTGCTGGCTCGCGGCCTGGGCCTGATGCGCCTCGTCACAAACTTGCTTCACTCGTACGACGCGGCGGGGAACAATCTGGTGGTGGTGGTGGGCGCCGACGATCGGGAGAATGGATGGATGGGCGAGGCGCTGGCGGAGCATGCGGCCATCAGCGGCTCGCCGAGAGCGCGAGGCTTGGCCGTGGTCAACACGGACTCGCAGACGGTGAGCATGCGTCAGAAGCTGTACGCAGCCGGCGGCATCTTCAGCATCACTTCTCGCATCCTCGTCGTCGACTTGCTGGCCAAGCTGCTCGACCCAGAGTCCATCACGGGCCTCGTCGTGCTACACGCCGAGCGCGTGGTGGCCACGTCTACCGAGGCCTTCATCATCCGTCTCTACCGGCAGAAAAACAAGGTCGGCTTCCTCAAGGCCCTGTCCGACAATCCAGAGCCCCTGGCCACCGGCTTCTCGCCACTGGCTCGGACGATGCGAAACCTATTCGTCAGCAAGGCGTCGCTCTGGCCGCGCTTCCAGGTCGCCGTCGCTCGCTCGCTCGAAGGCAAGAAGAAGGCCGAGGTGATTGAGCTCGAGGTGCCGATGACGGACTCGATCCGCGACATGCAGAACGCCATCCTCGAGTGCGTCGAGGTCAGCATTCACGAGCTCAAAAAGGGCAACAGCGGTCTCGACATGGACGACTGGAACCTCGACAACGCGCTCCTCGGCAACTTCGACGTCATGGTGCGGAAGCAACTGGAACCCAACTGGCACCGCGTCAGCTGGAAGACGCGTCAGATTGTTAACGACCTGAGCGTTTTGCGGGCGCTTCTCAGCAACGTCTTGACGTACGACGCCGTCTCGTTCCTGCAGCATCTCGACACCATCCACGCGGCCCATTCGCCGCCGCCGGGCTCGACGCGCCAGACGCAGTCTCCCTGGCTCTTCCTCGACGCGGCGCAGACGCTGTTCGACACCGCCCGAAGACGGGTCTACGCTGCCCAGCCCAAAGAGGCTACTCAGGGAGATGACGTGGAAGCGCTGCGCCCCGTGCTCGAGGAGCTGCCCAAATGGGGCGTGCTGGCCGAGGTGCTGGAGGAGATGGACAGAGACATGTATCTGGAGCCGGCCGCTCGAGACGACTCTAACGGGACGATCTTGATCATGTGCTCGAGCGCGGACACGTGCAGGCAGCTTCGAGACTATCTGCAGACCATGTACGTGAAGCCGAAGGGCAAGGAAGACGATGGCGAGGATGGGCGTCAGGCGTCAGCAGCTTTTATGATGCGGCGGCGACTGCGCAACTATCTTTTGTGGAAAAAGCAGTTTGCGCGAGTCAGCGCGACGCTTTTGGCGGAGAACCAAAAGGCGCTCAGCGGGGCGACGGATGCGCGTACAGGCCGGGGCGGCGGTCGAGGTCGCGGCGGTTCTTCACGGGCGGCGACGAACAAGAGACGCCGGGTCCGGGGCGGAGGCGTTCGGGCGGGGACGTCGGTGAGAGGAGAGAACGGGGCGATGGCGCAGTACCTGGAGAAGGCGGGCGAGGTGGCCTCGCTCATGGCGGAGGTGCGGATGACGGAGGCCGAGGCTGAGGAAGGATCGGCAGCAGCAGCAGCAACAGCAGCAGCCGACACGCTCGAGGACCTGGAGGACTACTTCCGGCTGCTCGACATGCAGGATCTGGTTGCGGTGCACGCGTACGAGGGCGACCAGGACGAGCACGTGCTGGAAGAGGTCAAGCCGCGATACGTCGTCATGTACGAGCCGGACGCGGGCTTCATCCGGAGGGTGGAGGTGTATCGGTCTTCTCACGCGGCGCGCAACGTCCGCGTCTACTTCTTGTACTACGGCGGCTCGACGGAGGAGCAGCGGTACCTGTCAGCGGTGCGTCGCGAAAAGGACGCGTTCACGAAAGCGATCCGCGAGAGGGCGTCGATGTCGCTGGTGATGACGGCGGCGGACGAGGGCGAGGATGCGCAGGAGGCGCTGCTCCGGACGGTCAACACGAGGATCGCGGGCGGAGGACGGCTGACGGCGACGACGGCGGCTCCCCGGGTCGTGGTCGACGTGCGAGAGTTTCGGTCTTCGCTCCCCTGTCTACTACACGGGCGGGCGATGGAGGTGGTGCCGTGCATGCTGACGGTGGGCGACTACATCCTCTCGCCCAAGCTCTGCGTGGAGCGCAAGTCGATCAGCGACCTGATATCGTCCCTCCGCGACGGCCGTCTCTACAACCAGGCCGAGGCCATGTTCCAGCACTACAGCGACCCGCTTCTGCTGATCGAGTTTGAGGAGAACAGGGCGTTTACGCTGGAGCCGTTTGCCGACCTGTCCGGCGGCGGCAGTAGCAGCACGACGACCACCAGCACGATGATGGCGGCAGCCGGGTCGGACGTGCAGGCCAAGCTAGTCCTCCTGACGCTGGCGTTCCCCCGCCTCCGCATCATGTGGTCCTCATCGCCTGTACAAACGGCGGAGATCTTCGCGGCTCTCAAGAGCCAAGAGCACGAGCCCGACCCGGTGGCGGCGGTCAAGGCCGGCCTCGACAAGGACGAGGCGCAGCAGGCCGGGGCAGCAGACGCGGTGCCGACGCTGTTCAACCGCGAGCCGAGGGAGATGCTGGAGGCTGTGCCGGGGGTTACGCCGGCGAATGTCAAGAGGCTTGTGCTGGAGACGGAGAGCGTGCGGGAGGTGGCGAATATGGAGGTCGGTCAGTTGAGGGGGTTGGTTGGCGATGTTGCGGCGAGGGCTATATGGGGGTTTTTTAACAGGAATGTGATGGAGGAGGAGGAGGAGGAGGTAGAAGACCAAGATGGGTGGTGAAGCTGTGTATATATATATATATATATATATATATATATACATCCAACACGGCAATGTGAAAGTGACGATGACTTCATGTTAAAGGAAGTACCTAGGGAAGAAGAGAAGTTGGTAATGTTGAGGTTATTAAAAAACTGTCTGTCTAAACAGTAGCAACAGTAACAGAGGAAAAACACAAGAGGGTATCGAATTCCCAGACAGCATCGACAGCCAAAACAAGAACATGATCGTCATCGTCATCGTCATCAACCTCCCTTCCTCCCCCCCATCACGTATCACAGTGATACTGATGAGCCATCACCAAAGCCCCATCTTCCACCTATAGTACTACACCCGACTGCGCGT
This sequence comes from Ophiocordyceps camponoti-leonardi (nom. inval.), assembly GCA_003339455.1. Classification (NCBI taxonomy): domain Eukaryota; kingdom Fungi; phylum Ascomycota; class Sordariomycetes; order Hypocreales; family Ophiocordycipitaceae; genus Ophiocordyceps; species Ophiocordyceps camponoti-leonardi. The sequence goes on along the minus strand of PDHP01000207.1, from coordinate 22,575 downwards.
CGTCGTCCCCATACCACCACCCCTACTCCTCCTCCTCGACCCACCGCAATAGCCACAGGTCAAGAAGCCGACGATGATGCCGCAGAAGTTGACGATGGCGCTGATGATGGCTTGTAGGATGCCGCCTATGCCGCTTATGACTGCCATGATGGCGTTTCCGATTGTGCGGAAGCAGGCTTGGATCTATGGCCTGATATTAGCTGGAGATGAACAGGGGAAGCAGGGGAGAGGGAGAGGAGGAGAGGAGACGAGACGAACGCAGGAGATGACGGCGCCCATTTTGATAGGGATTTTTTGATAGTCTAGGGATTCTTGGATATCTGATGAGGAGTTTTTTGTTTCTTCGTGATGGATTATGGTGGTTGAGGAGATGAGGATTCTCGGAATGGTGTGAGATGAAAGGAAGGAAGAGAGAAAGAAGAAGAAGGGAAAGCGAAATATGTTCTTTATACCCCAAAGAAATTCCCCCCCTCTCCCGTCACCCGCTCAGACCAGACCAGACCAGACCAGAACCTGCCAACTGCCAACTTATCCAACCAGCCACTCACTCCATTCTATCTAACCCATCAGAAAGGGGGGGAGAGAAGGTGTCTGCACCATGACGTCAGTCTTCTTTCCCGTTCGTCACGATCACGATTGGGGGGGGCAAACCCGGATGACGTTGCACTGTTTATTTCCCCTACCTACTACCTGCACACTGATGAACTAGGTTGATATTCTCCGTATAAGGATGCATACATGAACATGACATACGGGATATACGGATAGAAACAAGTCTCACAGGCTAGAAAGTAACTGCCGACGCAAGGTAAGATGTACGATACGGTCATCAGCTCGTTCCTCGTGCCTTGATTTCTTCCCCCCATTGTCTCTTAGTCTTATGTCTCTCCTTCACAGACATCTTACCTACATGCTAGTACGGAACGGATAGATCATTCATTCATTCATTCATCTGCAGGGCACGTGCGGCTGATTTTTAGTTGAGAAAGGGATGACGTCGTTTTCTTCCCCTCTGCTCTTCTTCTTCTTCTTCGTTTATTTTAGCTCCCGTCGATAATTCATAAAGATGAAGATGAGATCAGAGATGTGAAGATTTGCATAAAAGCTTTACTTTCTTATACAAAACAGGGTGAAAGGAAGGAAAAAATCTACACACGTCTGTTTTTGTACATGCAAAGAAACAGTGGGATAGAAGAAGACATATACCATGAAGAAGAAGACCCAAGAGAGAGAAAGAGAGAGAGAGAGAGAAAAGACGGGAGAAAAAGATGAGACAAAGGCCAAGAGAGAAACAGAAACAGAAAGAGACGGAGAAGAGACAATGTACATCTAAAAGAGGGAGAAGAGATGTAAAAAGAGAAAGACATCACACAGAGAGAGAAAGGGAAAGAGAAGATAGAAGATCACCTCCACCAAGACTTCTTCGCCGCCATCGCCCTCTGCATATGAGCCCTCCTCAACATCTCCCTATTCCTCGAATCCAACATACCCAACGCCCCGTCGTCCCGAAACGTCAAGCCCCTCGGCATGTTATGCGGACTCTCGTGGCTCATCATCTTGATCCGCTGAACCCGCCTCAGCTTCGCGAGCCCGTACCAGCACACCAGCAGCGACATCACCGTCGACAGCCCCGTCACCGTCCCGAACCCCCACGACGTCTCCTCGATGAAGTTGTCGAGGTTCATCCCGTACAGGCCGGCGAGGAAGGTGCCCATCGCCAGACCCAGGGTGCCCACGCTGAACTTGAGGTCGAGGAGCATGAGGGAGTTGCGGTTTGCGTCGAGGATAGCCCGGACGCTTTTTCCCTTTTTTGTCAGTAAATGTCCCAGGATGCCGAAGAAGGAAAGGAGAACAACGAGAGAGAGGAACAATGAAAGGGGAAAAAAGAGAAAAAGAGAGAAAAAAAAAAGACTCACATCTCCTCCGTGTTCCGTATCCCCGACACCAAGTTACCAGCCTCCTGCACAATCTCATCCGTGAGCTTGTGATACGACTCGAGCAGCATCTCGACCTCAGTGTGGTCGTCCTTCCCCCTCCGCCTTGCCTGCTTCTTCTCCCCGGCCTTTTCTGTAAGGTACATGGCCGTAAGGTCATCGTCCGCGTCGAGCAGCTCCTCGATGGCGTCCCTGACGAGCTTCGCCTTCTGCTCAAACGTACTGACGCGCTTCGACAGGATGAGCAGGATCCGAAGCTTATCCCTGTCGATGTCGTCTTCCAACTCGCTGAGGATGTGCATCACCGGTTCCCGCACGGCCTCGAAGTCGGCCTCCATCTCCGACGTCACCGACGTCAAGACCGCTTCCAGCGCGCGGAACTCGTACGGGAGCCCGTTCACCCCCTGCGAAGGCTTCTGCAGCTTTCCCTGAAGGTCGTACATGAAGGCCGACTGCGGGTACGACGTCTTGGAGCCGAAGACGTCGAAGAGGAAGACTCGGTCGTGCTTGATCAGCACTTTGAGGTGGAGGAGGTTCAGGAGTATGGCTGATGGCCGGACGAGGATGTGAGGGAGGTTGGATGAATCGATCTTGCGGAGATCTCGAGGGAGCAGGCCAAACTATAGAAAACAGAGCCAGCCAGTCAGTCAAATGGCCAAGAAGGGAAAAAAAAAAAGACTTCCGTTCCAACCTTGGCAATGAGCTCCGTCTTCTTAAACTCGCCATCCGTCAAGATGACCTTGCCGCTCTCGTCCACCTCGGTACAGCGCAGCATAGGCTCCAAAGCAGCCTTGGCCGTGAGCACCCTCCGACTGTTGAACATGGAGGAACCGCCCGGGGCAAACTCGTCGACATCGTTCCACGAAGCCCTTTTCCGCCCAGATGAGGAGCCTAGAAATAGCCTGTCCTTCCAACTCGTCTTGGCCTCTTTTTCTTTCGGCTGATCCGTCGTTGTTGTCTGTTCTTTTCCTTTCGCCTGCGTAGAAGAAGTCGTCGTCGTGCTGTAATGAGAAAATCGAAACCGGGCCAGCCCGTGACGACCTCCTCCTCCTCCCCAGCACAAAGGCCATGTCCTCCTTCCGCAAGCCGACGACAAAGAGGACGAAGAAGAACAAGAGCCGCGTCGTCTTCCGTCCACCTCCGTCTGCGATTGTAGGAACCGGAGAAGGCGCCGGGACGGGGCCGTCGGTCGTCGAGTAGCCGGTTGCATAACCGGGGGGGGGGGGAAAGAAAGAAGGAAATGAATAGAAAAGAAAAATTCCCCTCGTCCAATGACAAGGCGATGATTATCGACAGAGTATTCTTTTCTCTGCTCAACCTCGTCTTCGTTCGTTCGTTCGTTGTTCGTCGTCCTTTTCTCGCTTCTCAATCTCAATCG